>OY757544.1:27041831-27057111 GCA_963584105.1 Alviniconcha strummeri | reverse complement strand
CAGAGTAGCGCCACTCCACCAGTCCAATGACTTTCAAATTCAAATTTAAAAAAAACTGATTATTCATGATAATAAATTTAGATCTATGTTCAATCATTTATTGAATAAATAATGACCAAAAAAAGGAGATAAAATCTTCTGGTTTACTTAGAAAAGAAGAAAAATTAAACATTTGGTTTAAACAAAATAATTATTGATTTCATACGTAACTCTACATTAACAACAGAACAGCTAGGGCGTGCCACAAGCAACATTACTAATTATAAGTACTGTGACTGGAAGTACTGTGGAGCTTACATAATTACGTAACAAACATCAACGTTATCTACTATTAAACAGGTCAAAATAACAGAGGTAAAAGCAAAAGTACGCAAATCAAGTAAAACTGAGTACAACATCGTCTCTAAGACGAAGGGGGGCGGGGATAGCTCAGTGGTTAGAGCGGCGGCTTCGTGATTGAAAGGTCGCGGGTTCGAATCCCTGCAGGAGCGGCGGGAGAATTTTCCTCTCCGGGGTCGACTTTCTGTGCTGACTCTTATTTCGATATCCGTTCCACCCCCGTGTTACCGCAGTAGCACGTAAAGGATCCCCGTCATTCTGCCCAAAGTGCAGGTGGCAGGTTACAGCTAAACACGCATACACCTTACGTATGTGGCTTTGCATGAGGTGACATGGAGCATGGTTGTATGGTGTACACAGAACTTGCTCCGAGACGGCAGCAGTTTCATGTGGCACCAGCCATGCCAGCGCTGAAAGTACACCACTTCGGTGGATATTCAAAAAACGCGCATAAAAACCTATTCACTGATGTAAAACCACATGCGAGCGCAGTGAGTTTGCTCATGTGAGCGGAGAATAGCGCTATATAAGCGATCATCAGTCAATCAGTCTAAGATCATATAAGACAGCCTGTGTGTCGATAAGTGTTCCTTATTTTATCTCCACTCAGTTCCATCAGAGTACAACATCTCCTCTAAGGTCATATAAGACTACAATTGTTCCTTAAGACAGATTCCTCTCCACTCAATTCTGTTTCTATATTCACCAGAGTACAACATCTCCTCTAAGATCACATAAGACTACAGTTGTTTCCTAACCCAGATTTATCTCCACTCAGCTGTGTTTCTGTGTCCACCGGAGTACAATTCCTCTAAGATCACATAAGACTACAGTTGTTCCCTAAGACAGATTCCGTTCTCCACTCAGCTCTGTTTCTGTGTCCACCGGAGTACAACAATACCTCTAAGATCACATAAGACTACAGTTGTTCCCTAAGACAGATTCCTCTCCTCTCAACTCTGTTTCGGCTTCTGTTTCCACCAGAGTACAAAGTTCCCTCTAAGATCAGAATTATATGATTACAGTTGTTTCCTAACACAGATTTATCTTAGGTCAGCTTTGTTTTTGTTTCCATCAGTGTACAAGCTCGTATCTAAGGTTATATAAGACTACACTTGTTTCCTAAAACAGATTGATCTTAATTCAGCTTTGTTTTTGTTTCCATCAGTGTACAAGATCGTCTCTGGTGTTATATAAGACTACACTTGTTTCCTAAAACAGATTGATCTTAATTCAGCTTTGTTTTTGTTTCCATCAGTGTACAAGATCGTCTCTGGTGTTATATAAGACTACAGTTGTTTCCTAACACATATCTATCTTAACTCAGCTTTGTTTTTGTTTCCGCCAGTGTACAAGATCGCCTCTAAGGTTAAATAAGACTACACTTGTTTCCTAACACAGGTTTCTCTCCACTCAGCCCCGTTTCTGTAGCCTCTAAGATCACATAAGACGGCCTGGGTGTCAGTTGTTCCTTAACACAAATTTCTCTCCTCTCAGCTCTGTTACCGCGGGCAGCTGTTGGAACGCTTCCCAAACTGTTGAGCCGAATGCCCGATGCCGGAAGCGGAAAGAGCGTCACGAGTTGCGTCAGAAGCGGAACTGCGTCACCGCGTGATGGCCCACAATGGCGGCCGGTTGAGGCTGTCCAACGGTGGTGACGCTAAAGACAGCACGTGCAAAATGGTCCTTTTGGGCTGTCCCGGTGTGGGCAAGACAGGTTAGACTATGTGTGTGTGCGTGTGTGTGTGCGTGCGTATGTGTGTGTGTGCGCGCGCGCGCGCGAGCGCGCGCGTGCGTGTGTGTGTGTGTGCGTGCGTGTGTGTATGTGCGTGTGTGTGTGTGTGTGTGTGTGTGTGTGTGTGTGTGTGTGTGTGTGTGTGTGTGTGTGTGTGTGTGTGTGTGTGTGTGCGTGTGTGTGTTCCCGCTTATGCTGACAGGCTTCACTATTTCAATACGCAAAGAACTGTTACAGCAGCAATCGTAGTGATACTTGAAGATAAGAGGGCTGCTTGAAAATGATAGTATCAGTAGCTGCAGTCATAGACGTTATCGTTGTTATTATCATAGACGTAAAGGTGAGGTTGCTCTTTCTATAATATTCCGCCAGTGGTGGCAGCAGCAGAAACATAACGGGTGTTCGTACATGTGGTACCAGTTTAGATTGTGGAATCTGAAACGTGAGGGGTGATTGTACATGTGTTACCAGTTTAGATTGTAGAATATGAAACGTAAGATGTGATTGGACATGTGTTACCAGTTTAGATTGTACAATATGAAACGTAAGGGGTGATTGTACATGTGTTACCAGTTTAGATTGTAGGATATGAAAGGTAAGTGGTGATTGTACATGTGTTACCAGTTTAGTTTGTGGAATATGAAACGTAGGGATGATTGTACATGTGTTACCAGTTTAGATTGTAGAATATGAAACGTAAGCGGTGATCGTAGATGTGTTACCAGTTTAGATTGTAGAATATGAAACGTAAGGGGTGATTGTACATGTGTTACCAGTTTAGATTGTAGAATATGTGGTACCAGTTTAGATTGTAGAATATGGAGTGTAAGTGGTGATTGTACCAGTTACCAGTTTAGATTGAGAACTATGTTACGTGAGGGGTGATCGAGTTAATACCAGTTTAGATTGTGAACTATTTATTCTTGAACCTAGTTCAAACCCAGAAAAAACGGTTTTTGGACAACGTGGGTTTGTACTGACACGACAAAATGAAGTGATGTTCCTTTCTTGTATTGATACGACAAACTGACATTAAGTTCCTTGCTTGTATTGACACGACAAAATGAAGTGATGTTCCTTGCTTGTATTGACACGACAAACTGAAGTGATATTCCTTGCTTGTATTGACACGACAAACTGAAGTGATGTTCCTTGCTTGTATTGACCCAACAAACTGATGTTCCTTGCTTGTTTTGACACGACAAACTGAAGTGGTGTTCTTAGCTTGTACTGATACGACAAACTGAAGTGATGTTTCTTGTTTGCAGCTCTGACAGTCCGCTACCTGACGAGGCGCTTCATCGGCGAGTACTGTCCCACCCTGGGTAAGTTGGACACGACACAAACATGGGCGAGTATTGTCCCACCCTGGGTAAATTGGACACGACACAACATGGGCGAGTACTGTCTCAATCTGGGTAAGCTGGACACGAAACAAACATGGGCTAGTACTGTCCTACCATGGGTAAGTTGGACACGACACAAACATGGGCGAGTACTCCCCCCCCCCCCCCCCCCCCGGGTAAGTTGGACACGACACAAACATGGGCTAGTACTGTCCCACCCTGGGTAAGTTGGACACGACACAAACATGGGCTAGTACTGTCCCACCCTGGGTAAGTTGGACACGACACAAACATGGGCTAGTACTGTCCCACCCTGGGTAAGTTGGACACGACACAAACATTGGACGAGTACTGTCCCACCTGGGTATGTTGAACGCGACACAAACAATGGGCGAGTACTGTCCCACGTTGGTAAGCTGGACACGATGCAACACGTTTGCGGCACATTGTTTAAGTGACCAAAATATGCTTCTCCTGTGTTCCCAGCTATTGCGAACGTATGTTGATTTTTTTCCGGTCGATATCAAACACACACACACACACACACACACACACACACACACACACACACACACACACACACACACACACACACACACACACACACACATGAGACGTTTATGCTTGATCTCCGTGTTCCAAATGTTTCGTTGTAAAATTTGCATTTCTGCTGGAGAATACGTTATGAGTCACTCATTTAAAAAACAAAAAACAATCTTATCCGTCATTCGTTAGTTTCCCCGATGTTGTTTTCTGTTTTATACTGGCTGAGGGAGCTTAAGAATGCCATTCCCTTTCCTGTCCATCTTCTTTTCTTTCTCTTTGCTCTCGGTTCTTCATCATCATCATCTTCTTCTTCTTCTTCTTCTTCTTCTTCTTCTTCTTCTTCTTCTTCTTCTTCTTCTTCTTCTTCCTTCTTCTTCTTCTTCAGCCAGACTGTTTGCGATCAAATGACGGCTTGTTCCTAGAGTGCAGTGAGGTAAATATAGCGCAATTGTTGCCTCCCATCCCTGCTCTTCGAACAAAAACGGCAAAAAAAGAAGAAACAACCAGTTTTTTTAGCGGCATTTTTGGCCCTCCTGCCGACGGCCACGCAGTTGTTTAGTGAGAAACATGGCCCCTGACACGGCGGTACGCTCACACTTTGCCTACACCTGCACAGAACCCCGGGGAACTAACTGCACATCAACACACAAGGGAGTTCATTAGCGCTCGAAATACGTAACACTAGAATAACAAAAAAGACCTAAGTCGCCTACGTTATCTCTCACCTGGCAATCGTGTAAATACAAGGTACACAAACTCCACCAGAGGTACATCCTCAAATAAATAAAACATACGCTTATACCTGCACATCAAATAGCAGTCTAGAAAAGTCACCTCAAGCGATTACGTGGTCTACCCTTCGCTCACTGGAGTGAAGGTGGACCTGATGAAGCTAGCTGAATCACCCTAGACCGGAAGGGAAATACCGTAGCCTCTCCGGGCGAATCGCGTGGATCGCAAGATGAAGAATCGCATGTCGATCCCCATTCTGACTGTTCAGGACCGCTGCTCAGACTTTTCTCTTTCGACAGTCCTCGTCACAAACTTAGGATTTGTTAGTTAGCTGGTGCTTTGAGACCAGTCAACCACAAAGGGTTATATCAGGGCTAACACAAACTTAGGATTTGTTAGTTAGCTGGTGCTTTGAGACCAGTCAACCACAAAGGGTTATATCAGGGCTAACACAAACTTAAGCCCGTTCTTAACTGGGCGAATGTTTGTTCGCCCGAACATACTTCGGACACTTCGACGAACTATGATTCGTTTTTTAATTGAACTTTTAGTTCGCCGAATATGGTTCGGACAGTCCAAACTATACTTCATTCTCAACTGGCTTGTAATGAGATGCAAGCTTCGGCCTGAACTTGCGGCAGACGCGCAGTAGACAGCATGATCGTAAATGTAGGCTAAAGTCAAGTCAAGTCATGTCAATATACTTTAATCAACCCTCACAGGGTAATTCAACTAACTACTATCTCATTCTGGCGAGACAAGGCTGCGCCTTCCACAAGTCAACAAATAAACAAATTCCCTTCGAAGCGAGTGAAGAACCTAGCGACACCGTCATCCATTTTTATTTTTGTTTTTTCTTCATTCACAGGAGAGCTCTGCTCTCAGCCAATCAGAGGCAATGATCGTCCAATAGGGCGAATGTTCCCAGAACATGTTGAGCGAATGTTTTTGGACCCCGAATATAGCTTCGACGAATACTTCCAACTAGGTTCGCGAAGAAAAGTTGGCCCAATTAAGAACCAACTAGCTTCGCCGAATACTTCCAACTAGGTTCGCGAAGAAACATTCGCCCAATTAAGAACGGGCTTTAGGAAGATCATTCCTGCGACCCTAGATTATGTGTATGTCTACGTGTATATAATTATGTGCGTGAATGGTTAGTGCTAGCGTGTTGAGTTTTTTGTTCTGCAAAACGATTTGCACTGTATAAGAGCTATCTATCTATCTATCTATCTATCTATCTATCTATCTATCTATCTATCTATCTATCTATCTATCTATCTATCTATCTATCTATCATCATCATCTTCTTCTTCTTCTTCTGCTTCTTCTTCTTCTTCACTAGCATTATGTCAGAAGTAAACGCCTGCATCACTTTATGGCACATGCAACTTCATCTTTGAAAGAGGACTTAAAAAGAAAATTAAATCGGTTAAACTGCAAAGTAAGAACATGAAGCCCAAACTCCTTGTAGTCGGCAAAGCATACAAAGCTATAATAATTATGTCCTTCCTAGTCCAGGCTCTAAAGAGAGAAATTGCAATAGATCTGGGTTCTCTGCAAAGGTAACTTCAATTTCTGCGTCCACGCTACCCACGACGGGGAAAGAGAAGATGTAAACTTCTTTCCTTGCCTGAAAGTTTGGCCCTTATCGTAAAGTCCCCCATTGTGGTAACAAAGTTCTCCCATTGCCGTAATATATTTTCCTTATAGTAAAGTTCTACCCTTGTTGTAAGGTTGTTTTTTACCAGACCCTTGTTGTAAGGTTGTTTTTTACTGGTAAATTTCTACTATTATTGAAACAAAGTTCTCCCATTGCCGTAAGGTATTTTCCTATCGTAAAGTTCTGCTTTTGTTGTAAGTTTGTTTTATGGTAAAGTTCTACCATTATTGAAACAAAGTTCTGCCATTGTTGTAAGGTATTTTCCGTATCGTAAAATTCTGCCATTGCTGTAAGTTTGTTTTATGGTAAAGTTCTACCATTATTGAAACAAAGTTCTCCCATTGCCGTAAGGTATTTTCCGTATCGTAAAGTTCTGCCATTGTTGTAAGTTTGTTTTATGGTTAAGTTCTACCATCATTGAAACAAAGTTCTCCCATTGTTGTGAGGTATTTTCTTTGTCGTAAACTGGTACCATTGTTGAAACAAATATCTCTTATTGTTGTACCGTGTTTTTCTTACGTTAAAGTTCTGCCCTTTTGAAACAAAGTTCTCCTATTGTCGTAAGGTATTCTCCTTATCATAAAGTTCTCCTATTGTCGTAAGGTATTCTCCTTATCATAAAGTTCTCCTATTGTCGTAAGGTATTCTCCTTATCATAAAGTTCTCCTATTGTCGTAAGGTATTCTCCTTACCATAAAGTTTTACTTTTGTCGAAACAAAGTTCGCCCATTGTCGTAATTAAGGTATTCTTCTTGCCGTAAAGTTCTCCGTCCGTAATTTTCTCATCGCATGGTAAAGTTCTTCCCTTTTCGAGTTCTTGACTTGATTTAACGTATTCTCATTACCACAAAGTTATTTCCCTTGTCAAGCACTTTAAATTTTCCCATTTCCACAAAGTTTTTTCCCTTGTCAAGTACTTTAAAATGTACTCATTTCCACAAAGTTTTTTCCCTTGTCAGGTTCTTAACTTGTTTTAAAGTTTCTCTTTGCCGCAAAAATCTTTCCCTTGTCAAGTTTTTAAGTTTTTTTCATTGTCACAACGTTCTTTCCCTTGTCAAGTTCTTAACTTGTTTAAATGTTTTCTCGTTGCCACAGAGTTTTTTTCCCCATGTTAAATTTTTAACATGTTTGATAATGTTTTTGTTGCCGCCAAGTTATCCCCTTGTCGTAAAAGTAATCTGACAGCCTTTCCTACAGTCTCTTTTTTTGTTATTTTTATTTTCTGTAGAAAACCGACAGCACGAGCTTGCTACACCCGTTAAAGCATATCACCTTTTGGCAAAACTACCCGTTAACTGACAACCCCCAATTTTCATCTCCTGTCAGAGTTCAGGAGCTGTGTGAAAGTCGAGGTGGCCGTCCTGGGCTTTCCGTCCTAACGAGCCTTACGGTTTCTGTGGAAGTAAAGCAACATTGAACCATACTTAGGCACTGGTCACAGTTTGTCCCTAATATGTCAACCGACATCAGAGGACATGAAGCTCAACATCACCACCATTCATCTCCTGATAGTCTCGTCAGATTTCAACTATTGTTGTCTGTCGGTTTCTAGTCTCGTCAGATTTCACCTTTTGTTGCCTTTCGGTTTATAGTCTCGACAGATTTCACCTAGTGTTGTCTTTCGGTTTTTAGTCTCGTCAGATTTCACTGAGTGAGAAGTGACGCTTGCTTTGCTTCCAATCGTGTGTGCCTGTTTTGGGTGAGAAACTCCACGAAATGCAAACAACGCGGCTTGCTGCTGTCTGTGAGCGAAGGCCCAGACAGGTAATGGCCATTTCCAGTTGCTGTTGAGGCGAAGAGCATCAACAGAAACAAGAGTAACAAGAACGAGAGCGAAACGGGAAAACGCAACAACAACAAAAGAGAAGAAAGAAACAACAACAGAAGAAGAAGAAGAAGAAGAAGAAGAAGAAGAAGAAGAAGAAGAAGGAGGAGGAGGAGGAGGAGCAGGAGGAGGAGGAGAAAAAGAAAGAAAGACAGAAAGAAAGAACAAGAAGAAGCAAGAAGAAGAAGGAAAAAGAAAGAAAGAAGAAGAAGAAGAAGATTGATTGACTGATTGATTGATTAATTAAAGTTTATTTCTCAACGGTAAAGATATTAGCTCAAAGGCCGACTCACGTATCTGCCGTTGCTACAGTACTACTAATAACCAAGACATTCACAGTGAAATGTTACGAAAGAAGGATATAGACAAGAAAGAAAGAAAGAAAGAAAGAAAAAGAAGCAAGAAGAAAGAAAGAAAGAAAGAAAGAAGAAGAAAGAAAGAAGGAAAGAAAGAAAGAAAGAAAGAAAGAAAGAAAGAAGGAAAGAAAGAAAGAAAGAAGAAGAAGAAAGAAAGAAGGAAAGAAAGAAAGAAAGAAAGAAAGAAAGACAGAAACAAGAAGAAGAAAGAAAGAAAGAAAGAAAGAAAGAAAGAAACAAGAAGAAAAAATAAATAAATAAAGAAAGAAACAAGAAGAAGAAAGAAAGAAAGAAAGAAAGAAAGAAAGAAAGAAAGAAAGAAAGAAACAAGAAGAAGAAAGAAAGAAAGAAAGAAAGAAAGAAAGAAAGAAAGAAAGAAACAAGAAGAAGAAAGAAAGAAAGAAAGAAAGAAAGAAAGAAACAAGAAGAAGAAAGAAAGAAAGAAACAAGAAGAAGAAAGAAAGAAAGAAAGAAAGAAAGAAAGAAAGAAAGAAAGAAAGAAACAAGAAGAAGAAAGAAAGAAAGAAAGAAGAAGAAGAAAGAAAGAAAGAAACAAGAAGAAGAAAGAAAGAAAGAAAGAAAGAAAGAAGGAAAGAAAAAGAAGCAAGAAAGACCGTGACTGTTGCGGCAGGTGCAGTCTGCATTCCCTCCCCTTGTGTACGACTCGCCAACTGTCGTTGAGTTTGTTGAGTATACCGGTAACCGGATCATCTGCTTACCGACTTTTTTTGGCTGGGGGGGGAGGGGAAGGGGAGGGGGACTATGGAGGGGGGGGGGGTCGTTTCCTGACTAGATAATTCTTTTCCAACTTCTCCAATGAAGTTTTTTGTGACTCTCTATCGTGACTTGCCAGAACGAAAAGAAAAAAGACAGCAACAACAACAACAACAACAACAACAACAACAACAACAAGGAGAGAGGGGGAGAGAGAGAGAGAACTCAGAAGTTTATTACACTAGGATTAAGATTTTAGGCAGTTGCCTGTTCTTAAAATCGGTCCCTGCTAATCTTCATGCCAATAGGCTACACATAAAACATTAACAACACTGACTACCACAGTAATGATGAAGATGATGACGGCACAGAGAGAGAGAGGGAGACAGAGATGATGATGATGATGACAATGAAAGAAAGAAAGAAGATCGGAAGAAGGAAAAGAAGAGAATGATGATGGTGAAGAAAAAGAAGAAGAAGAGAGAAAAAGATGGTATAAGGCCTTTCGAACCCCCGTCCCAACTGACACAGTTCTTATTCAGTGCCACCTGACAGCTCTTTCTCTCGGCAGATTTACCTGTGTGGTTCTGTCTCAGATCTTGCTTTTATCCGCTTGGGTCTGTCTGAGACGACGCCGTATCATTAGCCTCGCTATAGTATTTTATTCTCGTGGGTCTTTGTGAGCTGTCGCTGTAATCACTATATCTCTTGCCAGATTTACCCTTATGGGTCATTCCAATCTGTTAATGCTGTAGTCACCACAGCTTTGCCAGATTTATCCTTGTGGGTCTTTCCCATCTGTTGCTGGAGTCACCATAGTTTTGCCAGATTTATCCTTGTGGGTCTTTCCCATCTGTTGCTGTAGTCACCATAGCTTTGCCATATTTATCCTTGTGGGTCTTTCCCATCTGTTGCTGTAGTCACCATAGCTTTGCCAGATTTATCCTTGTGGGTCTTTCCCATCTGTTGCTGTAGTTATTATAGCTTTGCCATATTTATCCTCGTGGGTCAGTTCGAGTCGTTTATAGTCACTGGGTTTGCCATATTTATTTTCGTTGGTCAGTTCGAGTCGTTTATAGTCACTATAGCTTTGTCATATTTATCTTCGTGGGTCAGTTCGAGACGTTTATAATCACTATAGCTTTGTCATATTTATCTTCGTGGGTCAGTTCGAGTCGTTCATAGTCACTATAGCTTTGTCATATTTATCTTCGTGGGTCAGTTCGAGTCGTTTATAGTCACTGGGTTTGTCAGATTTGTATTCACTCTCTATCGCTTCTTATGGTAGCTCCTTTTGCCAAACTCTGGGGCTCCCATTTCCTTTCCCTGTCCCATTTCCATTGCCTGTCCCATTTCTTCTTTTTTGTCCCATTTCCTTTGTCCGTCCCAGTCCTTTCCCTATACCATGTCCTTTCTCTTCCCCAGTTCCTTTTCCTGTCCCATTTTCCTTTCTGTCGCATTTTTATTCCATGTCACATTTCCTTTCCCTGTCCCATTTCTTTTCCTTTTCCCGTTTTATTTTCGTGTCCCATTTCCTTTGCCTGTCCCAGTTCCTTTCCCTGTCTCATTCAACTGCATTCCTCACTGCCGCTGTTCTGTCATCGTCACAACTTCTGTTGGCGAGCTGCTCAATGTCCAAAACACCAAGCTTTCTTTGTCACCTTTTGTCAGTCATCTCATCGGTCTTCCTGCACCGTGTTTTCTTTCGTACAACAGGCATGTGTCTTTTGCGCTTGGTCATTGCGAAGAGAAGCGATGAAACTGTGGAATTAGCATATCGACTTTGCTGTGTCGACATAGTTTTGTTACTGAATGATACTGAATTCAGTTCTTTCTCTATAGTGGATTCAGCCGTTCCTACCGTAGTCGTGTTACCGACATGACTGATCGAAGTCATGGGACTTATAAATATAATTTATTATATGAAAATTAATAAATATTATACTGTTCAGAGAGAGAGAAGATAATACTTTATTACACAAGGATAAAGATTTAAGAGAGAGAGACAGAGACGGACAGACAGAGACATGGACAGGCAGAGACAGAGAGATAGACGGACAGACAGCAAAGCAAACACGGACGGGAACGATAAAGCAAAACAGAATTATATGAAAAACGTACCCTGGGTGTGATTGCAGCTGCAATGGATTAATTAAAGTCATTGCTGCCTGCTAGGAAAGGCCGGGCTTCCGGTTCGTTTTGAAAGATTAATCCAACGTGGGAGTTGCCAGCAAAGAAACGAAGACTGCCTGGCCAGGTGGAAAAAGACCAAAGCCAGTAAACAGGTCGAGACAGGTGCTGACGCACAGACTAAATAACTCTTTGTAGTGACCTCGGCACGTGCACTTCGCGCGATGGTCTGTGTTTACCAGCAACCCGCCCCTGCGCAGCCAGCGAAACGGACACCTATGAACGTGCTGTTGCCATTTTTCAGAGAGTGTTTATAAGTACCAAACGGTGATAGACGATGATGACGTCAGACTGGAGATTCTGGACACCGCTGGTCAGGTAAGGAGCTATGCTGACGTTTCTCGTCCTGGGGATGGGGGGGTGGAGGGATGGGGGGTGGATTCCACAATGCACGGGGGCGGGTGGGAGGTTGGGGGGGGGGGGGGGGTGGAGCGGTAGGGTAAGAGCGACAAGCCGATAACCTAGAATGATGAAGGCAAAGATGGGATAACAATGACTATGTCTTTTGTTAACATCTGAGGAAGGAGAACAGAATTAGTTTGTTCCCACACAACTGTCAAATTCTTTACCATTGCATCTGTTCACACACACTCACACACACACACACACACACACACACACACACACACACACACACACACACACACACACACACACACACACACACACAGAGATGATGATGATGATGATTATTGGGGGGGGGGGGGGGAATTGGGTAGACAGATTAACAGCTTGGGCGTCGGAAGTTCATTGCTGGTTATACATGTAGTAACAAAGTTGCTGATCTGAAAGACGGTAACAGAAACTGAGCGAGAAAAACGTCGGCTGTGAGGATTTGACAAAAACATTATTATAAAAGATAATGCTTGTTTTGGCATGACTGGAAAGGATATCTGTTGCACATCGCGTATTGGTAACTGTTTACAAAGATGTCACAGTGACCTGGTATGCACGTTACCTTTGCTCTGCACAGGGGAGGTACCCGTGGAAAGACGGGTATGCGTTGTGGGCCGACTGCTTCCTGTTTGTCTATTCCATCACGGACAGAGACAGCTTCCAGGAGCTGAGTCAGCTGAAACGGCAGGTGGAGAATGTCCGCAAGAGTGCATCCCTGACAGCAATGCTGGTGGCCAACAAAAATGACCTACTGCACGACAGACAGGTGTGTGTGTACGACAGTTATGCTTCCGTGTCGTCTTTTACAACTCTGCCTCCCTCTCTGCCTCTGTCTCTGTCTGTCTCTCTGTCTGTCTCTCTGTCTGTCACTGTCTCTGTCTCTCTCTGTGTCTCTGTCTGTCTCTGCCTCTGCCTATGCCTCTCTCTCTCTGTCTGTCTGTCTGTCTGTCTGTCTGTCTGTCTGTCTGTCTGTCTGTCTGTCTGTCTGTCTGTCTGTCTCTCTCTCTCTCTCTCTCTCTCTCTCTCTCTCTCTCTCTCTCTCTCTCTCTCTCTCTCTCTCATACCTTTAAGTTTTATTTCTGGCGTGTTGTGAGCCGGTTTGGCCTAGCAGTAAGGCTGGCAAGCAGAGGGACTTTGGTTCGAATCTGCTTTGGCTCTCCTTTCTCTTCAAAAGTTGTGGTCTGTGGACTCTGTCTTGTGACTTTGTCCCTCACAATCAATTATGAAACATTGAAATGGTTCTCATCGCCGCCCATCTTAATGCAGGAGTCATTCGGGTGGTGACAGTGTAGCGATGGGTCTATAATCTCCCTCCCCCCCGACCTCCACACCCCCTTCCCCCACCTTCTTCCCGTCCCTAATAAGCCTTATGGTTTCTGTGGATTTAAGCACCAGGTTTCCTTACTTCATGCCATGCTGCAGGTGTCTGAGACGGAGGGAGAAGAACTGGCGGACGAGCTGGGCTGCCGCTTCCACGAGGTGTCCGCCTCGGACGGTTCCCAGATGGATGCCATCGCCGCCATGTTCCAGGAACTGTACCGCGACTTCCGGAAAACCAAGCAGCACAAGGAAAGCCGGCAGCGCAAGACCAGCTCCTCCACCAAGTTCAAGCAAGCCATCCAGAAAGTGATTTCAGGGAAAACTCCCAGCAGACGTTCCAACTCTTCGTCTTGATGACGTCCTTTGTTTCCCGACGGTCCAGAAAACGCTTAAGAGACGTTCCAACTCTTCGTCTTCGTGATGTGCTTTTTTTTGTGACGGTCCAGGTGGAAAACTCCCAGCAGACGTTCCAACTCTTCGTCTTGGCGACGTGCTTTGTTTTGTGACGGTCCAGAAAACGCTTAAGAGACGTTCCATCTCTTCGTCATGATGACGTGCTTTGCTTTGTGACTGTCCTGGTGGAAACGTCTCAGCAGACGTTCCAACTCTTCGTCATGATGACGTGCTTTGCTTTGTGACTGTCCTGGTGGAAACGTCTCAGCATACGTTCCAACTCTTCGTCCATATGACGTTCCTTGTTTTGTGACGGTCCAGAAACATCTCAGCAGACGTTCCAGCTCTTCGTCTTGATGACGTCCCTTGTTCTGTGACGGTCCTGGAAAACTCCCAGCAGATGTTCCAACTCTTCGCCTTGATGACGCGCTTTGTTTCCTGACGGTCCAGAAAACGCTTGAGAGACGTTCTAACTCTTCGCCTTGATGACGCGCTTTGTTTCCTGACGGTCCTGGAAAACTCCCAGTAGACGTTCTAACTCCTCGTCTTGGTGACGTCCTTTGTTTCGTGATGGCCTGTTGGTTTGTGCCGGCGACGTCATTTGAAACAGTTCCACTTTACGCTCTCGTTTCCTCACTCCCGATGATGATGACGTCATTGTGATGTTTGTTAAGCGATCCGTACCAACAAAGCTGCTTTTTGGTGCTTGCTGGGCCTGGTCGAAAGAGTCGTTGTGTTAAACATCCCTCAACAGCATTGATGAGGTAGAATGGTTGCGCCCTCCTCTGTTCAAACCAGCCAATATGTGATTGGTGCTGTGATGTCACAGAGCATGTTGCTGCAAGTACTGGACTGAAAATGGGGCTAGGTCCTGACTTTGTAACCATGAGTTACTTAGTCGTGCGATGACATCACAGGAAATAGTGGGCTATCGCATTCATTCCGAAGTCGCGATGAGTAGTTTCCTTGACGACATCATGAGTACAGCGAACAGATCAGGAAGAAGGCGATCATGCAAAAGGTGTTGTGACGTCATCACAGTCGTTTGATCGTTCACACAGAACAGTGGTGTTGGTTCACTTTTTTTTCTTTTTTTTCCCCTTTCTTTTTCTTTGTTTTGTTTTTATCATGCTAATTGTCTTGATAGTCATTAAATAAACTAACCGAGTAATATACTCTCTTAGTGAGTGGCACTGTGAAAACTGAAGACTGATTTTTAACAGAAGAAGAATGTGGCTTACACCGTTACCTTGTGCTAAAAAAATCAAAGGAGGAAACGTGATAACGCCGGACAAATTATCCTTTGTAAGAAGACAGCAGGTGCCACTCGCCCTGGTCTTGTACTCACACTGTGAGAGCAGTATTCTGCTGGCTACGTGAGCTGTATTAAACAAGGGGAAGTACTGCACACACAGAGAGAGAAAACAAAAACAAAAAAACTCCTTAATGCGAGTTTGCGTCACACACCCAAAACGTTACCAGGACGCAGTACTCCTACCGACAGACGAGAAACATGGGAACATAGACTTAATATTACCATAATATTACCAACGAGCGACTTTCACTGAAAACACAGTGGCGCCGTATGTTGGACAAACGTCCGTTCAGGTTCAACACTGCTTTACGTCCACAGAGACTACGGACTATTCGGGACGAGGAACCCAGGACGGCCACCTCAACTTTCACACAGCCTCTGAGCTGTGTGTGACAAAGGTTCAAGTTCAA
>OY757544.1:27029331-27036831 GCA_963584105.1 Alviniconcha strummeri | reverse complement strand
AGGGCCCTCATTTAATTATCTCCCAGGCATTCGCTACCTGCACACAGACGACAGGTGATTTCTTCACACAGATGATTTCTGCACACAGATAATTGAAAGCAAGCGCCGAGACAAAGCATGCGAGTCGTTTTTACTCAGCTATGCTGCTAATTCGTTTCTCCCCAAACCTGGCACAGACAGCGTATGATAGAGGAGGAACGGAAAGCATGCTCCCTTATTCACAGAATAGCCGATTTTAACGGCACACACGCGTTAGGCATCGCTCCCGTTCTTGGCGAGTGCTAGCACCACCATCGCCAGTAGGGAATCTGTGAGTCGCTATTCTGAGGGGTAACGACACGCGATTCAAATTTCCCAGGGTAGCTGACATTTTAGGGCGAACGAGAAGCACGTGCCGATTGCGCAGCTGGAGCGAGAGCCTGCAAAGAATTAAGCAGCGCTCTTGTCTAAAGCTGCGTGAGAAGTGGTAACAAACAACTGGTGGGTAAGGTTTTCCAGAACGGGGTAGTTACATCCTCCGGGTTATTCTGATCCTCGAGTCAGTTCTCCAGGAGTGACGTCACTACCCCGACCGGCGTTGTGAGGTTCCGGACAGCTGGTTTAGATGATTGTTTGGTGATGACGCTGATGTCTCTGTTGCCAGTGCCGGATGACCTAGCTTACACAGTTGCTGACACAGTTCCCCTTCTCTAGAGTCTCATTGCACAGGATACCCCCCTCCCCAGGACAAATACCATACCGCCCCGCCCCCCCCCAACCCCACCCCACCCCGCTCCCCGCTCACCCCCGCCTGTCCCTGTCTGTCAACATTAAGTAAAGATGGTGCTTAACGTCCACAGAAACCACAAGGCTTATTAGGGACGGGGAGAAGGGGGGAAGGATGTATGGAGGTTGGAGAAGAGGGAGATTATATACCTGTCGCTACACTGTCACCACCAGAATGATTCCTGCATTAAGAAGGGCAGCGATGAGAACCATTTTAATGTTTCATAATTGTGAGGGACAAAGTCACAAGGCAGTGTCCACAGACCACAAACTTCTGAAGAGAAAGGAGAGCCGAAGCAGTATCGAACCGAGGTCTTCCGGTTACCAGCCTAACACCTTACCGCTAGGCCAAACCAGCTCACAGTGCTCGGAATTAGAGGGGGGGGTGGGGGGGGGGGGGGGGGGAATCGACTACATAGTTACGAAACAAGCCAGTAAGTAACTTGGTGTTTTACGCCCAGTCAACCAATACGGTTATATCAGGGTGAGCGAACAAGGCAGAGGGCAGAGTTCCTTCGGTTCAGGTTGTTCAAGACGATTCGCAAGATGCAGGTCGACACAAAGACTATAATCCTCTCGCCACCGACACCCACGGACTTCATTTGCGGCGCAGAGCTGCCAGCAGACAAGAAGATCATTCAGTTCCCCGTGAGAGGATAACTCAATTAGACAATCGCCGTTTGAACTTGAAGTGCTCTCCCTTGCCGCCCACTGACGCGCCCTGGCGGGCACGCAATACACAGAGGCCGTAAAAAAAAAAAAACCCCAGACTGATAATTAGGAACCGCGCAGACACTGACGCAGCCATGGACGTCAGTGTAATACACTCCGAGCATCGCTTTCCGGCACCTTCCTCCAAACAGGTTACGCCATCGAAGGGGCACTCCCGACTCCAAGCACTGGTTTACGACGTCCTTCCTTCAACCACTGCCGTATTTAGTTACGCCATAGGTCCCAGAAAACTGTCAGCTAACGAGCAGTTTTTTTTATTTTTATTATTGGTGCTCAAACAGTGGTAAGTTTGTTACCAACAACTCAGATTATATCAGACGTTTGTTTTATAACTGACCATGTTCCTATGCCAGCTCAAATAAAACCAAAATTGTTTGAAACGAGACGGAACTCTTTTTTGTTTTTACCCGGGGTGGAGGCGTCTCATGTTTACGTGCGTGCTTGGGCGCTAGGTTGCTTCCACAGTCATATTAGTACCGGAACCTTTCGGAAGGCGCTGAACGCGTGGGTGGACAGCTGCGCGGAGATAAAGAGTGTCCCTTCAGTGGCGTAACTAAATCTGGCAGAGTTTGGAGGAAGGTGCCGCAAAGCGATGCTGGGAGTGTGGGGGCAGCGCCCTCCGAAAGGTTTGGGTACTGATAAGATAATGAAGTGATGCTTAATGTCCTCAGATGTCAGCTGACATATTAGGGACAAGCTGTGGCCAATGCGTGAGCGTGGTTCAGTATAGCTTTACGTCCACAGAAACCAGAAGGCTCGTTAGGAGGGAAAGCCCAAGACGGCCACCTCGACTCTCACACAGCTCCTGAACTATGTATGATATTAAGACTGTGGAAGCAATGTATATAGCGTCCAAGCACCCACGTAAACATACGAGACGCATCTGCCCCGAGTTAAAGAAAAAAAACAAGTTCTGTCTCGATTCGAACGATCTTTCATTTGTGCTGGCGTAAGCAACGTGAATATGCAGTTATAAAAGAAACGTCTGATATAATTTGAGTTGTCTGTTACAAACTTACTGCCGTTTGAGTATGATAAAAAAAAAAAGTAAAAAAAAAGTTCGTTAGCTGTTCGTTAGCTGAGAGTTTTCGAGACTTATGGCGTAATCAACTATGGCAGTGGTTGGAGTAGGATGTCGTAAACCAGCGCTTGGAGTTTGTGTAAATCCGTGCGTGCTGCAGCCACGTACTGCAATGAACCGGGCAGACATGCAGCCATGAACGTCAGTGTAGTCCATGCGTGCTGCAGCCACGTACTGCAATGAACCGGGCAGACATGCAGCCATGAACGTCAGTGTAGTCCATGCGTGCTGCAGCCACGTACTGCAATGAACCGGGCAGACATGCAGCCATGAACGTCAGTGTAGTCCATGCGTGCTGCAGCCACGTACTGCAATGAACCGGGCAGACATGCAGCCATGAACGTCAGTGTAGTCCATGCGTGCTGCAGCCACGTACTGCAATGAACCGGGCAGACATGCAGCCATGAACGTCAGTGTAGTCCATGCGTGAAGCCACGTGCACCAGGTAGTTGCAGTTCAACAGCTGTGCTTGTGAAACCGAGTCCTTGTCAGCCGGTTTAGCCTAGCGGTAAGGCGTTAAGCCCGTTCTTAATTGGGCGAACATTTGTTCGCGAACATAGCTGGGAGTATTCGGCGAATATAGTTGCATGGTTTTTAAGTGGGCGAACTTTTGCTTCGCGAATATAGTTGGGAGTATTCGTCGAATTGCGACGAAGCTATATTTGAGGTCTACAAAGCTTCGCTCAACATGTTCTGGGAACATTTGCTCTATTCGGCGAACATTGTCTCTGATTGGCTGAAAGCAGAGAGCTCTTCGGTGGATAAGGAAGAAAGAAAATAAAAATGGATGGTGGTGTCGCTAGATACTTCGCTCGCTTCGGAGTGAATGTTTTTACTTTAGTTGTTGACATGTGGGAAGCGCAGCCTTGTCTCTGGGACCCAGAATGACAGAGTAGTTAACTGAATTACCCTGTAAGGGATGATTAAAGTATACTGACTTGACCTGAGCCTACATTTTGGATCATGGTGTCTGCTGCGCGTCTGCCGGAAGTTCGGGCCGAAGCTTGCATCTTATTTCTGATCATGCTGTCTGCTGCGCGTCTGCCATTAGTTCGGGCCGAAGCTTGCATCTCATTATGCAAGAGCCAGTTAAGAACGAAGTATAGTTCGTCGAACTCTCCGAACCATGTTCGGAGAACTAAAAGTTCAATTAAGAAACGACTTACAGTTGGACGAACTGTCCGAAATATGTTCGGCGAACAAACTTCGCCCAGTTAAGAACGGGTTTAAAGCCCGTCCTTAATTGGGCGAATGTTTCTTCGCGAACCTAGTTGGAAGTATTCGGCAAAGCTAACTGGTTCTTAATTGGGCCAGCTTTTCTTCGCGAACCTAGTTGGAAGTATTCGTCGAAGCTATATTCGGGTCCAAAAAGCTTCGCTCAACATGTTTTGGGAACATTCGCCCTATTGGACGATTATTGCCTCTGATTGGCTGAGAGCAGAGCTCTCCTGTGGATGAAGAAAAAATGAAAATAAAAATGGATGACGGTGTCGCTAGGTTCTTCACTCGCTTCGGAGGGAATTTGTTTATTTGTTGACTTGTGGGAGGCGCAGCCTTGTCTCGGAGACCCAGAATGAGATAGTAGTTAGTTGAATTACCCTGTGAGGGGTGATGAAAGTATATTGACTTGACTTTAGCATACCTTATTTTTGGATCATGCTGTCTGCTGCGCGTCTGCCATTAGTTCGGGCCGAAGCTTGCGTCTGATTACAAGCTATTTGAGAACGCAGTAAAGTTTGGACTGTCCGAACCATATTCGGCGAACTAAAAGTTCAATTAAGAAACGGATCATAGTTCGTCGAAGTGTCCGAACTATGTTCGGCGAACAAACATTCGCCCAGTTAAGAACGGGCTTAAGGCTGGCAAGCAGAGCAACCTCGGTTCGATTCCGCTTCAAAAGTTGTTGTCTGTGGACACTGTCTTGTGATTTGGTCTCTACAGTTAACGAAACATTAAAATGGCTCTCATCGCTGCCCATCTTAATGCAGGTGGCATTCTGGTGGTGACAGTTTAGTGACAGGTATATAATCTCCCTCTTCTCCCACCTTCGCCCGTCCCTGATAAGCCTTATGGTTTCTGTGGACGTAATGCACCATGAAAGAAGAAAGCGTGCTAGCTCTGTTGGCACAGTCTCACGTCCGGACCGGAAAGCCGGGCGTAATAACTGTAATAATAATAGTAAGCATGAGTACTTAGAGCGCCTAACGCGTGCTGGTCCTTTTCTGTCCGTCCCCAATATTCCTTACCGTCTCGCTGTGGAGGTAAAGCAGCATTAAAAGAAGACGACCTGGTCCTAAACGCTTTCTGATTCTTTAAACATAAATATTATGTTGACAACAAAGATTCAAATGCACATCCACAAACACATTCGCCCACGTATGCACGCACACACATGCACAAACGCGTGCGCGCGCACACACACACTCTCTCTCTCTCTCACTCTCTCTCTCTCTCTCTCTCTCTCTCTCTCTCTCTCTCTCTCTCTCTCTCTCTCTCTCTCTCACACACACACACACACACACACACACACACACACACACACACACACACACACACACACACACACACACACACACACACCGCGCGCGCGCGTATCTCGGGGCAATGGGGCTGAAGAAAAGCTTTTGGAAAGACAAAGGTTTTCAAGGACGATTTAAAAGAACGGACAGAGGCAGCACGACGAACAAAAACTGGGAGTTGGTTCCATATAGCTGGAACCTGGTAACAGAAAGAGCGCTGACCACTGGACTTAGTGAGGAAGAATGGCATTCTGAACACTCGCGTGTCCGCAGAAGAGCGAAGCTGCCGGGAAGTAGTGTAGAGGTGAATAAGGTCTGACAGGTAGATGTAGGCTTGGTGAGAAATGATCTAGCGCACTGAGTTTTTGTTTTACTAAAAATGATTTCCGCTATCCATTATTATCGATACTAACACGCGCTCAAGTCCCTGGTACCACAAGGCAATTTTCTCCCTGAGTCGACTTTCACTTTCAGTGTAGTTCGACTCTATTACGGTGTCTGTACAGCCCTTGTGTGCAAGCGCTTGCATCAACACCTGCGCGCACGTTAACAATCCCAAACACTTATTGATAATAATGGATAGCCCTTATACAGCGAAATCATTTTGCAAAACAAAAACTCGGTATGCTAGATCACCCCTCACCAAGCCCCCATCTACCTCAACACATTAGCGCTCGAAAGACGTAACACAAGTACAACAACAAAGACCTGAGTAAAAAGTAAACATGGTGCTTAACGTCCACAGGAACCGTACGGCTTATTAGGGACGGGGAGAAGGGGGAAGGGGGTATGGAGGTAGGGGGAGAGGGAAATTATATACCTATCGCTACACTGTCACCATCAGGCTTAGTAGGGACGGGGAGAAAGCGGGGACGTGGGCATGGAGGAGGGGAAAGGGGAGATAATTAATGTACCTATCGCTGCACTGTCACCACCAGAATGACTCCTGCATTAAGATGGGCAGTGATGAGAGCCATTTTAATGTTTCCGTAGGAAGTGATGGTCACAAGACAGTGTCCACAAACCACAGCCTTTCTGAAGAGAAAGGAGAGCCGAAGCGGTATCGAACCGAGGTCCTTCCGCTTACCAGCCTAACGCCTTACCACTAGGCCAAACCGGCTCACAAGACCTGAGTGATGATGAATTGATACTTAATGTCCTCAGATGTCAGTTGACATAATTATTAGGGACAAAGACCTGAGTCAGACCTTGTTCACCTTTATACTCCTTCCCGGACAACTTCCCCTCCCACCCTTCCCGTCCCTAATAAGCTTTATGGTTTCTGTGGACGTTAAGCACCATGTTTACTAACTCATCTCCATATTCCTCCCCCCCCCCCCGCCCCCCTCCGTTTTTCACAGTCCTTAATAAGCCTTATGGTTTCTGAGGACGTTAAGCACCATGTTTACTTACTCACCTCCATACCCCCCTTCCCCCCTTCTCCCCGTTCCCAAAATAATAATCCTTATGGTTTCTTTGGCTGTTAAGCACCCTGTTTACTTACTCACCTCCATACCCCCTTCTTCCCGTCCCTAATAAGGATTATGGTTTCTGTGGACGTTAAGCGCCGTGTTTACTTATTTCAGCGCCCTCTGTGAAATGTGCCCATCTGAATACAGGAGTCGTTCTGGTGATGAGTTGATGCTTAATGTCCTCAGATGTCATTTGACATATTAGGGACAAGTTGTGACCAATGCCGAAGCACGGTTCAATAAAAGCCACATACGTAAGGTGTATGCGTGTTTAGCTGTAACCTGCCATCTGCACTTTTGTCAGAATGACCGGGATTTTTTACGTGCTACTGTGGTAACACTGGGGTGGAACGGATACCGAAATAAGAGTCAGCACAGAAAGTCGACCCTGGAGAAGAAAATTCTCCCGCCGTTCCAGCAGGGATTCGAACCCGCGACCTTTCAATCACGAGTCCGGCGCTCTAACCACTGAGCTATCCCCGCCCCCACCGTTCTGGTGGTGACAGTATAACGTTATAGGTACTGTCTCTCTCTCTTCCCACACCTCCTGGGATCTCGGTCCCCGCCAACACCTCTTCGGAGACAACTCGGCGTTGAACACGTTTAACCAAGCCGACAACAATAACCATATACCGTGAAGGTCCACAGACAGTGTGGTGGTGACAGCGTAGCGTTGGGTAAAGTCTCCCTGTCCCCTTGCCTCCTGGGATTTCGGTCTCGGCGTTGAACACGTTTAACCAAACCGACAACAATAACCATATACCGTGAAGGTCCACAGACATTCTGGTGGTGACAGTGTAGCGTTAGGTCCAGAGACTGGAAAATGTTGACAAACTGTAATGATCAAGAAGGGAGAGTGCCAAACCCCGCAGGAAGAAATCAACAGGGTTCTTGAGTTTTATTTAATATACCAAACTCTGTATTACACGAT
>OY757544.1:27015413-27024131 GCA_963584105.1 Alviniconcha strummeri | reverse complement strand
GGTCGTTCCTCGAGACATGATCAGTTAACTGTAATAGCACAACTCTTTCCAGAAGCTTTGACAGAAACGAAAGATTGGACACTGGTCTGTAGTTCTTTAACATATTCTGGTCAAGACTGGGCTTCTTCAAAAGAGGTCTTACTAATGCCTGCTTGAAGCACTGGGGGACGAAGCCTGACAGTAGGGAGTAGTTTACAATTTTGGTAATGACGGGAACGAGGTCCTCATAGCATGTTTTGAGCAATGCAGTGGGTATAGGGTCAAGGGCACAACATTCTGATGGTGCATCGTTGCTGGGTTTTCTTATCAAATCCCCTAAAACAGGTGCGAAAGTACACAACCCGGTACCCGAAAATGGTTCAAAAGACGTTGGAACAGGACATGAATCAAGCACTTGGCGAATGTTTGCAATCTTTTCATGCATGAAATCGGAGAACGCGTTGGGTAGGTCCGAGAGAGGAATGTTGGTGGGCAGCTTCGGCTCCGTCGTTCTTCCCATGAGCTCATCGGTGACGCTGTACAGGAGTCTAATGGACGAGCAGTGACGTATCTTGTCACACAGACAGTCACGTTTGGCGGCTCGGTGAAGCGCCTTCAAGGCGTTGCGCTGCTTCACAAAAATCTCCCTGTGAACAGTGAGTCTAGTGCGATGAGCAGTTCTCTCAGCACGTCGCAGTTCCCTTTTGGCTGCACGGATGATGTTGATCCACGGAGCAGAGCGTAGCTCGGTGACACACCTGGTCTTGAGTGGGGCATGGCGGTCGAGGAACTGCTGCATCGAATCGTTGTACTTCAGCCAGTTCTTCCTCCGGGCAGTCACCCAGTACCGTGCTGCACATGGCCTTCACCTCAGACTGGAACTTCTCAAGGTTGATACGCCGGTTGTTCCGGGAGGTCACAGAGCGCTTCTTCCTCAGAGGTCTCGACAGGCTCAGCGAGAAAAAGAGCGACTTGTGGTCAGACAGAAGGTTCTCTGATACGGACACGTCGTGGATGAGTGCAGAGACTTCAGCGGTGACAAGCCAGTCGAGAATATGACCGCGCTTGTGAGTTGGCTCGTCGAAGATCTGGGTAAAGCAGAGTTTCTGGACATCAGGGTTGGTTTGTACATCAAAGTGGAGGTTGATGTCCCCCATGGCAACGGTCTTGTCCCTCTCTGTGAGTCGTTCGTCTAGAAACGACTCGAAGTCCTGTAGAAACATTTTTGTCGTCGTGAGCTTATTTTGTTTACTTGGGGGTGGCCGGTAGACAAAAGTCAGATGGACTCATTTCTCTGCAGACAAACACATTGTGACGGCTTCAAATGAGACGTAAGACAGGCACCGAAAGGTAGTGCCAGGGACTTGCTCATAAGGACAGCGATACCACCACCCCTACGTCCAACACAGGGGAAGGAGTGGAAATGGTAATCCAGGGGAGTCATCTCCTACTTCCTGGAGCCAGTCAGGATCAGCGCATTAAGTGTATTGTCAACAATGAAGTCATGAATCTCACCTGCTATTTGACGAACTGACTGAGCGTTAAAATATGCCATGGTCAGTCGAGAGTTGTGAGCAGTTTCCATGGAAGCATGATCCGCACGACTGTCTCCGGAAGAGACCACAGTAATCGAGTTACTCACTGATCTCCTGGCGGAGAGACCACAGTAATCGAGTTACTCACTGATCTCCTGGCGGAGAGACCACAGTAATCGAGTTACTCACTGATCTCCTGGCGGAGGGACCACAGTAATCGAGTTACTCACTGATCTCCTGGCGGAGAGACCACAGTAATCGAGTTACTCACTGATCTCCTGGCGGAGGGACCACAGTAATCGAGTTACTCACTGATCTCCTGGCGGAGAGACCACAGTAATCGAGTTACTCACTGATCTCCTGGCGGAGAAGGGGCACTGCAGGAGGTCGTTCGGTGGCTGTGTGGTTAACCTAGCAGCTCCATCGCAGACAACAGCAACCTTTCTCTGTTTCCTCCTTTCACCTTTCGAAGAAGGCTTCCGCGGAAGGCAGCCAGTACTCAGGTCTCTGAGGCGAGAGGTCAGTGAGGGGTCCGGTGTCGCTGCTTGTATTGCCAGTATCTGGTCAGGTGAGTAACGTCTGGGAGGGTGTGGGAGGGGAGTGCATGACAAGTACTTCCGTAGCGGACCACTGTAGCCAGTGCGGACATAGCTGACACGTAATGACTGACCGTGAGCACAGTTCAGCACGGGCGGCTCTTGCAACCTTTGGTCAGCGACCGAGAATGGCGGACACTGGTACATCAGGTTACAGTCAAATGTAGAAACAAACACACGCATATTACTCTGGATTCCGGTGGCATCGATGCACAAAAGGCACACCAAAATGTCGTCCATTCCATGGCGCTCACAACAGTAAGACACACAACACTCAAAGAGACAAATATCCAGCAAAAATTCACAAATATTCACAGAGAAGGCAATAATAGCAGCCTGTCAGGCGTGTGAGCACATCTCCATACAAAAAACAAAAACAAACGTTTTTGGGGTTTTTGGTTTGTTTCTTGTTTGTTTGTTTTTTCCACACACACACACACACACACACACACACACACACACACACACACACACACACACACACACACACACACACACACACACACACACACGTACATTTTAAGATATAATAATATATATATAAATTTTTAAAAGTAATTAAACCTTTGAATGCAGATAGCATGCGTTTAAGTTATAATGTCCCTGCATCTCTTCAGCTGGAACTTTTTCTTCTTCTTCATCTCTTCCCCCCCCCCCCTCCCTCCCACACACACACACACGGATTTACTCTGTTTAAAGGAACTCTCCTTTGCAGGATAAACGTCTCGTGTGCTTGGAGCAGGTTAAAGGAACATGGTCCACAGTAAAGGTTTTGCGATTGAATGTGCCGTTGATTTGATATCGATTTTATAAGGTGATCATTTTCCGTACAGGTCCAGGAAGTAATGCATTTGGATTGCAATCATTTTTGTTACCGATTGTTTTCATCTCAGCGGAGTGAACTTTTGATGACATATTGCAGCGTTCTTAACAAAACATTTTATTTATTTTTTAAGTAAGTCCACCAGAAACTGTGTGGTCTATTGGGTTTTACTCCGAATAATTTGTAATTCATAATGGTTTTTGTTTGTTTGTTGTTGTTATTTTAATTTTATGTTTTTATTTTTATTTTTTGTTTCTTTTTATTTCTTTATTTTTTTAGGGGGGGGGGGGGGATTAGTCTGCAGGAGAAAGAAAATAATGCAACATACAAATCAATGTATCATGACTAAAATACAAATACCCCATATAAATATCAAAAACCTCAAAACCTTTTCTTCTTCTTTTTTTCTTGTTTGTTTGTTTTTTCGCCAGACCTGTGAAAGCTATTCCTTTAAGATATTCCAGACCTAAACATGCCTCAACAATCAATTTAAAAAAAAAAAAAAAAAAAAAAAAAATGACGTGATATTTTCTGACGTATTAGACATAGTTTATGTCACCGATCAAATGCGGGTCATCTGAGGATGCATCCCTTTGAAAATATGGTCGTAGCTTTTTTTTCTCTTCTCAGCTAATGTATGTTTCGTTGCGAATTAGCAGGAAGAGTGAGCAAGATGTAGCATTTAAAACTCACAGCAAGTCTCTGATGAAAAGTGGCTGATGTCACCATCCATTCAGTGGTAAATGGAAGTGTCGAGATACAGCCATGACACGATAGTGGGTGTCACTGGACCACAACACGCCGTTCCTGTTCTCCGTTCGCTTCACTTCAAGATCAGACTGTAAGCTAGAACTAGATCTAGTGTGCGGTGGATGGAGTTCTCTGTCAACATCTCCCTTCTCTTCGGCTGGGCGTCATTCCGCCTTTGTATGTCTGCCTGTGTCACAAGCGAACACTTCTCCATTTGCCCATCACCCCTCATGATCATCCCTGGACAATCCATATTGCAAATCAGCTTCATCTGCGAGAAGGGTAATGGAATTACCAATGTCAGGGAAATGCGGATACAGAGATTTACACATGATGGCACTAAACAGGACCTCGTTGTTATTTATGACCTGACGGAACCAGTTTTGCGTCCAAAATACCACATGGAAAGTCAAGCTGAACTGGAAAGTCGATCAAAACTAACAGCCACCCACTCAGGTTTAACGCTTACGATAAATGCACCCACGTTCAAAGACTTGGAGTGCAAGTACCAATGTGACATTCGACACGTGGGAGGCGGGCTAGCTCATACTACTAAATCGGACTTGCTGACCATCACTGCACTACCGGACCCGCGACCTGTCACACTGGCTGTCCCTGACCCCGTGACTGTCCCTATACAGCTGACTTGCACAGCTATCGTTGGACTAACCTTCCGCGGCTATTCACGAGGCACCTTTAAATTCCAGTTTTTCAACGACGGAAGTTGGCGGGATATGTCGCCTGTTGGGCGCTTAGGTGGCCAGTCAGAAACACGGGTTTCTTACTTCATGAGTTCCTCCGAGACGCACACTGTACGGGGGCTGGATTTCCTCGGCGGCTGCACCCGCAGGTTCCGCTGCTACGTCCAGCACAAAGGTATGTCTTTCGTGCAGTACGCGGCGGAACGAACATTGAGCCTCCCTCCAGGTACCAGTTCCTGTCCCGCTTCAGAAGGAGGCGGTGACTCGAAGGGAAACGGTGGAGCCGACGAAAAACAGACGGCGGAGACGACCACGGCTAAAGACGACTCCGACCCAAACAACGCCGGTGATGACGGAACCGATGACGAAACTGACGGGAATGACGACTCGACGGAAACGACGTCAAACACTTCAGTGTACATCGGCCTGACGGTGGTGGCCATCCTGGTCGTCGTCGGGCTGCTGTCGATCGTCATAGCTTACTTACGACGCGGGGATCTGAACCGCGGCCTCGTAAGACGACGGCGTTCCTACCGCCCTCCGGTTCAGAGGATGCAGATCGTCGCGGAACCTACCAGCACCAGTCACTCCGTAGGGGACACCAGCATGTCTACAAGTTACGTCGTTCAACCAGCACCAGTGCATGTGGCCCCTGTTCAGCGACCGTCCATGTCCTACCAGTACGTTGTGGGCACTAGCATATAAACCTGATGCTTAACGTCCGCAGAAACCATAGGGCTTATTAGGGACTGAGAGAAGGGGAGTGGAGGGGGGGGTGGAGGGAAGGGGTATATGGAAGTGGGGGAAGAAGAGGGAGATTTTATACCTATCGCTACACTGTCACCACCAGAATGACTCCGGCATTAAGATGGGCAGCGATGAGAGCCTCTTTTAATGTTTCATTAGTTATGAGGGACAAACAAAGTCACAAGACAGTGTCCACAAACCACAACCTTTTTCAAGAGAAAGGAGAGCCGAAGCGGAATTGAACCGAGGTCCTTCCGCTGACCAGCCTTACCGCTAGGCCACACCGGCTCACACCCATCGCATGATATGGCCCTACTGTTGTCACTTTCAGTTAGTGCCAACATTGTGCGGCTGATCTTCCGGGTTTAAAGATTCCTTCATCATTTCCTTCGTTTCCGGCACGTAATGGATGCATGAGTTATGAACGAGCTTTATACCTATTTAGGTAAACCCAGGGTTCATTTTAACCGGTAATTCCCGGTATTTTACCGGTTAAATTCGGCAGATACCGGACACAAAGCCAGCAATCAGTCATACGTACCGGCTGCTATTTTGCTTGACCTGTTCTCTAAAAACACAGCACACAGAGAGAGAGAGTGGCGTGTGTGTTTGCAAGCGTGCGTGCGTGCGTGCGTGCGTGTGCGTGTGTGTGTGTGTGTGTGTGTGTGTGTGTGTGTGTGTGTGTGTGTGTGTGTGTGTGTGTGTGTACGTGCGTGCGTCTGTGTACGTGCGTGCGTGTGCGTGCGTGCGTGTGTGTGTGTGTGTGTGTGTGTGTGTGTGCGTACGTGCGTGCGTCTGTGTGTGTGTGTGTGCGTGCGTGCGTGCGTGCGTCTGTGTATGTGTGTATGTGTGTGTGTGTGTGTGTGTGCGTGTGTGTGTGTGTGTGTGTGTGTGTGTGTGTGTGTGTGTGTGTGTGTGTGTGTGTGTGTGTGTGTGTGTGTGTGTGTGTGTGTGTGTGTTGTTCTGGACGGGGAATGGAGCAGGATATTTGCTAGTATAGCAGCAGAGCGCTAGCAACGAATCTGACCGATTACATTGATTGACTAGTTTGTGTAAATCACTTTCGCTACCTTGTTGATGTCACTAGTAAATAAGTAACTCGGTGTTTGACCGGTTTGAAAAATGTCTAGATCGATCACTGAGTAAACCAAAAAGAGCGACTGAAATGCAATCGTTTAAGGAGAGTGAATTTCTCAGGTAACCCGATTCATTGAGCTGTATTGGTACGTGTTTAACTGATAAGGAGTACGCTACAGATGACTACATTCGACGGTGAATTATTATTTCTCGCATCTGCGAACTGCAAACGAAGTTTGACACGACTCCGCGATGAACTTTCTCGATAATCCGGAAACTACACCCCACAGAATGCGTAATTTCGACAATTGTGATGGATTTTATTGCCGTTTACGCTGACTGTACGCTCACTTTTATCAAAAGTCATTTTTGAAGGCTGCTTAATAAATATGTATGCCTTACTACTACGATGACTAGATAGTACATTACTTATGCATATATACTTAACGCTGTTTCAGTGTTTGCATTTAAATCACAAAACATGAATTAGATCCAGTCTGTAATAATATAATTGATACAGCATATAATGACAAATGTGGCTGATTTGCTTGCTGATCACATCTTGAACTGAAAATTATTAGATTGCTGTAAGCATTTTTGTCTTCCCCAGACATGTCCAGACCACTGTTCAATTGACAAACTGATTAATAATGAAAATTAAAGTAATTATAAAGTGATAAATCTTGTCCGTAGAGAATTTTCTAAGTGCATACACGCACGCGCACACACGCGCGCGCACACACACACACACACGCACACACACACACACACACACACACACACACACACACACACACACACACACACACACACACACACACACATGGATTTACTCTGTTTAAAGGAACTCTCCTTTGCAGGATAAACTTCTCGTGTGCTCGGAGCAGGTTAAAGGAACATGGTCCGCAGTAAAGGCTTTGCGATTGAATGTGCCGTTGATTTGATATCGATTTTATAAGGTGATCATTTTCAGTACAGGTCCAGGAAGTAATGCATTTGGATTGCAATCATTTTTGTTACCGATTGTTTTTATCTCAGTGGAGGGAACTTTTGATGACATACTGAAGCGTTCTTAAAAAAATATTTATATAATATAATTTTTTTTCTTAAAATAAGTCCACCAGAAACAGTGTGGTCTATTGGGTTTTACTCCGAATAATTTGTAATTCATAATGGTTTTTGTTTGTTTGTTGTTATTTTAATTTTATGTTTTTTTGTTTTTTAGAGGGAGGTGGGGAACTTAGTCTGCATGAGAAAGAAAATAATGCAACATACAAATCAATGTATCATGACTAAAATACATATACCTCACAAAAAAAATATAAAAAAATATAAAAGTTTTTTTCTTTTTTAATTTCTTGTTTGTTTTTTCGCCAGACCTGTGAAAGCTATTCCTTTAAGATATTCCAGACCTAAACATGCCTCAACAATCAATTTTTTTTAAAAACATTTTAAAAAAATGACGTGATATTTTCTGACGTATTAGACATAGTTTATGTCACCGATCATCTGCGGGTCATCTGAGGATGCATCCCTTTGAAAATATGGTCGTAGCTTTTTTCCCTCTTCTCAGCTAATGTATGTTTCGTTGCGAATTAGCAGGAAGAGTGAGCAAGATGTAGCATTTAAAACTCACAGCAAGTCTCTGATGAAAAGTCGCTGATGTCACCATCCATTCAGTGGTAAATGGAAGTGTCGAGATACAGCCATGACACAATAGTGGGTGTCACTGGACCACAACACGCCGTTCCTGTTCTCCGTTCGCTTCACTTCAAGATCAGACTGTAAGCTAGAACTAGATCTAGTGTGCGGTGGATGGAGTTCACTGTCTACATCTGCCTTCTCTTCGGCTGGGCGTCATTCCGCCTTTGTATGTCTGCCTGTGTCACAAGCGAACACTTCTCCATTTGCCCATCACCCCTCATGATCATCCCTGGACAATCTATAGGGCAAATCAGCTTCATCTGTGAGAAGGGTAATGGAATTACCAGTGTCAGGGAAATGCGGATACAGAGATTTACAGATGATGGCACTAAACAGGACCTCGTTGTTATTTATGACCTGACGGAACCAGTTTTGCGTCCAAAATACTACCTGGAAAGTCAAGCTGAACTGGAAAGTCGATCAAAACTAACAGCCACCCACTCAAGTTTAACGCTTACGATAAATGCACCCACGTTCAAAGACTTGGAGTGCAAGTACCAATGTGACATTCGACACGTGGGAGGCGGGCTAGCTCATACTACTAAATCGGACTTGCTGACCATCAATGCACTACCGGACCCGCGACCGGTCACACTGGCTGTCCCTGACCCCGTGACTGTCCCTATACAGCTGACTTGCACAGCTGTCGTTGGACTAACCTTCCGCAGCTATTCACGAGGCACCTTTAAATTCCAGTTTTTCAACGACGGAAGTTGGCGGGATATGTCGCCTGTTGGGGGCTTAGGTGGCCAGTCAGAAACACGGGTTTCTTACTTCATGAGTTCCTCCGAGACGCACACTGTACG
>OY757544.1:27002913-27010413 GCA_963584105.1 Alviniconcha strummeri | reverse complement strand
CCAAGCAGACCAGTCATGCCAACTTTGTAAGAATTGTGACTAGAATGTGTTACCATACTTTCTACAAAGCAGATTAAAAGATAAACATTGTACTCGTGCAGCAATAATCGTCCGCTACAGCCAGTCAGTAAATCAACAAGGACCGTCAATCACTTACAAAGACGAACCACTCGTCCTATGCGATCTCGGCAGTCGATAACTTTATTCCAGCTCAATGCATAAACAGAGCCGAACTCCACAAACACGGCATAATCGACACTGTTCAAGCATTGACAAATCTGCTGTTTTGTTCTGGATAATCTACCAAATGCACATCTAGGTCAACACGCTTTCAGAATGTTACGTAAAACACCAGAAGCTAAAGAATAATTATGACGTATTGTGGCTATTTTTGTGAAGTCCAGCTCGAGAGACACAGAAACAAAAGACAATCTACTTACTGGAGGCCAAAATGGTCTGAATATTATGAGGAGAAATCTCCAGCTCGAGAGACACAGAAACAAAAGACAATCTACTTACTCGAGGCCAAAATGATCTGAATATTATGAGGAGAAATCTTGACAGTTTCAAATCGAAAATTATACATATTCTACTAGGCTTTGGTTGTCTATTTTATGTGTGACAATAAGCATACTTTTGGGAAGCAAATGCCATCAGATTTGGCCATGTTGTTTGCTTTCTTAATAGATTCATTAGATTGACTAGACAATAAGACGCAGCAGTGCCCATGATACATTTATAGAGGAGAGTGTTTATCTTGTACTGAATTCCTTGTGGGATTGGGAGCCAGTGGAGAGCTTACAAGAGAGGAGCGATGTGGTCAGTTTTATGCCAGAAAGACAGACCAGAAAGGAGAGAATTGCACTAGGTGACCAGTTTCACTGTAACCGAGGTGGAAAGATACTGGCGGACAAAGCTAATTCGACGCAGCTGGCAGTACAAGTAATCTGGAGGCGGAGAGTATCAGAAGCAGAGCGGAGAGCACGGGAAGGTGTGTAAAGTTGAAGACAGTCACAGAGACAAGACGGAGCAGTGTGCGTGGTGCATTTATTCCGCCACCACCTCTTCGCGGACAACTCGGCGTTAAAAACGTTCAGCCAAGTGGAACATTCATGGTTTAAACAAGAATTTATTCAAGACAAAATAAAGATACAGTGAATGGTTATGGACTCATCAACAAGCTTGAAGCTGAGAGGCAGTAAGCTCATTTACATATAGTTGATGGGGGAAACTAATATACCGCGGACGAACAATTTCACCAGGCTAACAATAAATGAGACACAGCAAAACAACAAGAGGAAACAAAGAAACAGCAACAAAAATAATATCAAAAAATAAATAAAAACAGTCAAAACAAATTGTAGCACCCCAAAACAACAACAAAAAATATGGTGGTGCATTTCTAGCAGAGCACTTCATAGGTTTGTAGTTAGCCTAAAGCTGCAGTTGTAGATAGCCTAAAGCTGCAGTTGTAGATAGCCTGATGCTGCAGTTGTAGATAGCCTAATGCTGCAGTTGTATATAGCCTGATGCTGCAGTTGTATATAGCCTGATGCTGCAGTTGTAGATAGCCTAAAGCTGCAGTTGTAGATAACCTAAATTCGCAGTTGTAGATAGCCTAAAGCTGCAGTTGTAGATAGCCTAAAGCTGCAGTTGTAGATAGCCTAAAGCTGCAGTTGTAGATAGCCTAAAGCTGCAGTTGTAGATAACCTAAAGCTGCAGTTGTAGATAACATAAAGCTAGCCTAAAGCTGCAGTTGTAGATAGCCTGATGCTGCAAACCGGCTTTCAAACTCTATTATGACCGGTACGGGGAAAAGAACAATGCAACACTTTGTCACAAGCAAGCTGTAATACGGGTAAACACGAAGCTGATTTGAGCTAACACTCGTCACTCAGGAATCTAGCGATATTTTAGAACCGGTTTGGAACTCTCTGGACAGATAGCACGGCTCCATGAAGCATTTGAAAGGGGGGACAATCTAGCAGCCAGAAGCGCTGTCTCATTACACCAGCAGTTAGGTCTCTGGATAGAAACTCCAGACAAAGTGATCGCTTGGTTTAAACCAAATTTATCCCTACATCTTAATCACAAATTTGAAACAGAACGAGGCCTAGGATGCTCGTGTAGAATCAACACTCAAGGGAGTTAATTATTGCTCGAAATACGTAACACAAGTACAACTCTCACATGACATGCGTGTAAATAGAAGACTGTACCTCTGGTGGAGTTTATGTACCTTGTATTTACACGCATGCTAGGTGAGAGTTACCGTAGGCGACTTGGGTCTTTGTTGTTGTACTTATATTACGTGTTTCGAGCGCTAATTAACTCCCTTGTGTGTTGATCGTAATCATAAACTCAGCAAGTAAGTACAGGAAACACAAAAACAGTATACTTACTTGAGTGTTACCTTTAAAAAAGATAATTACGTATACATTTACGATGGCAAATTATTGTAAATTTAAAAAAAAAAAGGAAAAAAAAAAAGGTTACTTCACCTGTCGTCATTGTTAATTGTTTTTAACCCTTTTACTGCTGTTTAAGTGTCGTTTTGTGGCATGAAGAAGGGGATTTCCCTGAAAATTTGCATCGTGTTGTCTGTGTCATAATAAATAAGCCTTCTTTTGAATCGTTTATGTTTTGACATCTTATTTTTAGAAAGCTAGCAGTCATTCTTTGGGGTTTTTTTTTTGTTTTTTGTTGTTGTTGTTGTTGTTGTTGCTTGTTGTTGTTGCTGGGTTGTTGTTGTGTGTGTGTTTTTTTGGGTTTTTTGTTGTTGTTGTTGTTGTTGTTGTTGTTGTTGTTTTTGTTGTTTTTTTGGGGGGGGTTGTCGAAAGTCAAATGTGATCGCTTGACCCCAGTCTGTTTATGCTAAAGTTGCTCAGTACACGACGGACTATGACAGCAAACACACGACATCCAGTCCCCTTCACCCATAAGCAAACGTACGAGCAGAAAACCTGTACTAGCTGTCAAAAGCTGAAGTCAAACAAGTTTAACATCTTTCGCTCATTAAAAAGTAAGTAACTTGGTGTTTTACGCCTAATCAACCAGTACGGTTATATCAAGGCGAAAAAATAACAACAGCAACAGCCACGACTTTGGGAATGTGGTCAACTGAATACCCCCCCCCACCCCCACCCCCAAAAAAAAAAAAAAAAAAAAACTAAAAAAAACTCGTATTGTGTGATTCAAACAAAAAAACTGTAGTTTGCATGGGTAAGACTAGGTGAAAAGCCCTGTTTATGCTTATTGCAATACTCTTGTGAACAAAGTGTAATTGGATCTAAAATTTATTACTTTGGCAAGAGTACATTAATTTTCATTTGTAACCGTAGGTATTGAGTTGCTCATTGGGGAAAGGCAGTCATGTAGTCCAAGGGAAATGACTCGTGTACACCAAATCTTGTAACCTGTGGAGAGTTATCTGGCCTGAATAAATTGTTGGTCTGTCAGTATCACACATTAAAATGAACAGAGAGAGAGAGAGAGAGTGTGTGTGTGTGTGTGTGTGTGTGTGTGTGTGTGTGTGTGTGTGTGTGTGTGTGTGTGTGTGTGTGTGTGTGTGTGTTTCTGCGTGTCTCTGTGTGTGTGTGTGTGTGTGTGTGTGTGTGTGTGTGTGTGTGTGTGTGTGTGTGTGTGTGTGTGTGTGTGTGTGTGTGTGTGTGTGTGAGAGAGAGAGAGAGAGAGAGAGAGAGAGAGAGAGAGAGGGGGGAGAGAGAGTGTGTACGCCGCGCGTATATTTGTGCGCGCGCATATGAGTGTGTAAGCGAGCTCGCGTGCGCTCGCGCGTTTACCAACACCTTCCTCTGTTCTGTCACTGCCATACGAACACAGCAGTGGGGGTCCAAACAGTCCGAGTAACACCGATCCCAACACTGGGCGTTCTGCTCCACTGCCTCAGTATCAGGGCCGTAACTCAATCCGCGCTCATGGCACGCTACCCCCCAACCGCCACCCGCTCGTGTAGTGTCTACCCCGAGCAAATCCACCCGCGCATTTCTGTTCAAGCTGTGTACTGTGAATCCAACAGGCTATGTACCCACCACCTCCACCACCACACCCCTCTTTTATTTTAATCTGACACCGTCTGCTGAAGATGCGCCCTCGGGGTTAAGGCTGAACTGAGGTGTTTTAGTCGTCATCTGTGAGGTGACGGTGTTTTCATTGTCATCTGTCAGGTGACGGTGTTTTCATCATCATCTGTGAGGTGACGGTGTTTTGTTCGTCATCTGGGAGGTGATGGTATTTTCATCGTCATCTATGAGGTGATGGTGTTTTCATCGTCATCTGTGAGGTGACGGTGTTTTCGTCGTCATCTCTAAGGCTGAGTGTGTCATCATCTTCATCTCTAAGGCTGAATGTGTCGTCATCGTCATCTCTAAGGCTGAAGGAGTCTTTCGTCGTCATCTCTAAGGCTGAAGGAGACTTTCATCGTCATCTCTAAGGCTGAATGTGTCGTCATCTTCATCTGTAAGGCTGAAGGAGTCTTTTATCGTCATCTCTAAGGCTGAAGGTGTCTTCATCGTCATCTGTAAGCCTAACGGTGTTTTCATCGTCATCTCTAAGGCTCAGTGTGTCGTCATTGTCATCTCTAAGGCAGACGGTGTCGTCATTGTCATTTCTAAGGCAGACGGTGTCTTCATCGTCGTCTCTATGACTGAAGGTGTCTTATCGTCATCTCTAAGGCTGAAGGAGTCTTTAATCGTCATCTCTAAGGGTGAAGGTGACTTCATCGTCATCTCTAAGGGTGAAGGTGACTTCATCGTCATCTCTAAGGGTGAAGGTGACTTCATCGTCATCTCTAAGGATGAAGGAGTCTTTAATCGTCATCTCTAAGGCTGAAGGTGTCTTCATCGTCATCTCTAAGGCTGAAGGTGACTTCATCGTCATCTCTAAGGGTGAAGGTGACTTCATCGTCATCTCTAAGGGTGAAGGAGACTTCATCGTCATCTCTAAGGGTGAAGGTGACTTCATCGACATCTCTAAGGGTGAAGGTGACTTCATCGTCATCTCCAAGGCTGAACTGAGGTTTCTGAAGTTATCTTGATCGTGATTTCTATAGCTGAAGGTCTCTTGATTGTTATCCCCGGGGAGCAATGACAGCTCTGTGTTTGAGCGAGGGCTCGTGATTGAAAGGGCCAGGGTACGAGTCCCGGCAGCGATGGCTGGAGAATTTTCTTTTCCATGGTAAATTGTCTGTGCTAAGTCATTTCGCTATCCATCCCGTCTCCTCCTCCTCTTCTTCTTCTTCTTCTTCTTCTTCTTCTTCTTCTTCTTCTTTGATCTCCTCCTCCTCCTCCTCCTCCTCCTCCTCCTCCTCCTCCTCCTCCTCCTTCTTCTTCTTCTTCTTCTTCTTCTTCTGATCTCCTCCTCCTCCTCCTCCTCCTCCTCCTCCTCCTCCTCCTCCTCCTCCTCCTCCTTCTTCTTCTTCTTCTTCTTCTTCTTCTCCTCCTCCTCCTCCTCCTCCTCCTCCTCCTCCTTCTTCTTCTTCTTCTTCTTCTTTGATCTTCTCCTCCTCCTCCTCCTCCTCCTCCTCCATCTCCTCCTCCTCCTCCTCCTCCTCCTCCTCCTCCTTCTTCTTCTTCTTCTTCTTCTTCTTTGATCTTCTCCTCCTCCTCCTCCTCCTCCTCCTCCTTCTTCTTCTTCTTCTTCTTCTTCTTTGATCTTCTCCTCCTCCTCCTCCTCCTCCTTCTTCTTCTTCTTCTTCTTCTTCTTTGATCTCCTCCTCCTCCTCCTCCTCCTCCTCCTCCTTCTTCTTCTTCTTCTTCTTCTTTGATCTTCTCCTCCTCCTCCTCCTCTTCCTCCTCCTCCTCCTCCTCCTCCTCCTTCTTCTTCTTCTTCTTCTTCTTCTTCTTCTCTTCTTCTTCTTCTTCTTCTTCTTCTTCTTCTTCGCCCTGATATAACCGCAATTGTTGACTGGGCTTAAAACACCAAGTTACTTACTTACTTACTTACTTACTTCTTGGATCTTCTCTTTGTCCTTGGTCCTCATATGTGCGGCTGACATGACGTTAACATCCAGTTACTAACGGCAACTAGCCTCCTCCTTTTCACCACGCCTAGTGTGACGTTGGAAGGATCTGGAAGCGGTGACATAGTCACGCTCACTGCTCGCACCACTATTCAACGGCGATGGCCCTGGCCGCAGAAACGGATTGAACAAAATATTACCAAAGCAGCGAAGCGCCTCTGTCCCACCCCTGTTCTCCCCACCCCGCCACTGCCTACAAGCAACCCTATGCTATTCACAGCCGCCCTCCCCCAACCCCAACCCCCTCCATCTTCCCTCTACATCCCGATACTCCCCACGGCTCTCACCACCCTTTTTCACCCTACCCCGCCACTGCCTACAACCCTATGCTGTTCACATCACCCACCACCCTCCCACCTCCCTACTCTACCCCCCCCCCCCCCCACCTCCCCTCTACACCCCACAACTCTCACCACCTACCCAACCACTGCCTACAACCCTATGCTATTCACATCACCCACCCACCCCTCCCTCCCCACCCCACCCCCACCTCCTCTACACCCCACCCCCCTACCCCTCCGCCACCCCCGTACACCTTCCACCACCCTATACTATTCACATCCCCACCCACCCCCTCCCTCCCCACCCCACCTCCCCTCCGCCACCCCTTACACCTTCCACCCAGCCTACAACCCTATGCTATTCACAGCCCCACCCACCCACCCCTCCCCTCCCCATCCCACCCCCACCTTCCCTCTACAACCCTCCGCCACCCCCGTACACCTTCCCCAGCCGTCGCGGTCCACAGAGCGAGTCAGTGGCGGTAACAGGGTGTTCCTGTCGATCAGCGCTGCGACACCGACCTTCCGTGATTTCAAGCCGGACGCCGTCAGGATCAGCGTCGGGTACGGGTGGCAGCGGCGAGGGAATTAGAGCTTCAAGAGGCAGCAAGGATTATTCCGCCTGGCCAGCCACTGTCAGCAGTGAGGGCTGCTCCAGGCCCATTGACGTGAAGGCGCCTATAGGTAGCCCTTCCGACCCACACAGTGGGCTTGTTGTTGTTGCTGTAACTGCGTGCGTGCGTGCGCAGTGCGGGGTGTGTCCGTTCGGGTGATCAGCGTTTTCGTGCAGTCACGAGTCCGGGGGCGACTGTCACGGGTGGAGTGAATGTTACCGCTGTACGTGTGGGAGTGAATTTTACCGCCGGACGTGTGGGAGTGAATTTTACTGCTGGACCTGTGCGAGTGAATTTACCACAGGACGTGTGGGAGTGAATTTTACTGCTGGATTAGTGGAGTAAATTTTACTGCCGGACGTGTGGGAGTGAATTTTACCGCCGGACGTGTGGGAGTGAATTCCAGGTGTGTACGCACTCACGCACATACACACACACACACACACGCACGCACGCACGCGCACGCGCACACACACACACACACACACACACACACACACACACACACACACACACACACACACACACACACACACTCACACACACGCACACACACACACAAGCTGCA
>OY757544.1:26986077-26996077 GCA_963584105.1 Alviniconcha strummeri | reverse complement strand
TAGCGTCAGCAGCAGTGGTAGCGTCAGCAGTAGCGCCAGCAGTAGCGACAGCAGCAATAGTAGCGCCAGCAGTAGCGTCAGCAGCAGCAGTAGCGTCAGTGGCAGCGTCAGCAGCAGTAATAGCTTTGGCAGCAGTAGTAGTTCAGTGATAGCGTCAGCAGCAGTAGTAGCGTCAGCAGCAGTAGTAGCGTCAGCAGCAGTGGTAGCGTCAGTAGTAGCGTCAGCAGCAGCGGTAGCGTCAGCAGTAGTGGTAGCGTCAGCGGTACGTCAGCAGCAATGGTAGCGTCAGTAGCAGCGTCATCAGCAATGGTAGCGTCAGTGGTAGCGTCAGTAGCAGTGGTAGCGTCAGTGATAGCGTCAGCAGTAGATCAACAATAGTAGTAGCGTCAGTGGTAGCGTTAGCTGCAGCGTAGCGGTAGCGGTAGCGTCAGCTGTAGCGTCATCAGCAGTAATGGCGTCATCAGCAGTGGTAGCGTCAGCAGTAGCATCAGTAGTAGCGTTAGTAGCAGTAGTAACTTCCGCAGCAGTGGTAGCAGCAGTAGTAGCGCCAGCAGTAGCGTCAGTAGCAGTCGTAGCGTCAGCACCAGTAGCAGTTGCATCAGTACCCCGGCCGGCCCTGTTACAGAGAACCCACCGGACTGCTCGGGGACCCAGGACACAGTGTCGTTCCCAGACTCCGCACCAGTGGGCTACTGCAGCAACGTCACGGTCTTCTGCACCACCGCCGGTTCCGACGCCTTGCTCACCGCCACCAACTCCACCAGCGGACCGGTGGCATGGGCCGTCAGTCAGGGTGACCCCAGCACCGACTCTACGCTCGACTTCGCTGTCTGTGTCACTGACGTCCTTTTCCACCTCGTAGGGCAGTATCAGGTCAGTCGCCCTACTCTGTGTCACTGACGTCACTTCATTGTCTATACTATTGACGTCACTTCATTGTCTATGTTACTGATGTCCTTTTCCACTTCGTAGGGCACTATCAGGTCAGTCGCCTCATTCTGTGTCACCGACGTCATTTCTGTGCCTGTACTATTGACATCACTTCATTGTATGTGTTACTGACGTTACATCAGTGTCTATGACGTCGGTTCACGGCCTGGGCGACTGACTTACATCAGTATCTATGACGTCGATTCGCAGCCTGTGTCACTGTCGTCACTTTTCTGTCTGTGACACTGATGTCATTAAAACATTTTACCGTCTGTGTCTCTGATGTCACTCCTCTGTCTGTGTGACATTACTTCTTTGTGTCACTGACGTCCTCTGACAGCTGAGAGCAGTAACAGTCAGTCACTTCACTCCCTGTGTCACTGACGTTACTTCACTGACTTCGTCACTAACGCCGTCTGACGTGGTCTGTCACCTGTTTCTTTCTTTTTGTTTTTTATTTTATATTTTTTATAACGTGTTTTACTCAGGCAATTTCGTGTTGCAATTCACTTTCTGTCATCATAGCATGAAAACATTGGTAGCTCGTGACACAGGTCGCTTCGACGCTGCGCTGTTCACAGAACGTTTATTTTGACCTAAACCCCGCAGGTCTCACTGAACGTGTCCAATTCCACCGGCACGACGTCAGTGACGTGGACGGTGACGATAGACGACGTCAACCAGCCGCCGGAGTTCCTGAATGAACCGTACGCCATTCAGGTGTCGGAGAGCACGGCGACCCAGCAGTCTGTGGCCCAGGTCACAGTGGTCACCGACAGGTCCGCGGCGGCCATGTTGCCTTCTGACGTCATCGTTGTGTGGGACCCAGACAACGTCACAGCGAGTTACCAGTTTTCAAGTGTCAGTTTTAATGGTAAGTCTGTGGATGCAGTGTAAAGTCTGTGTGTGTGTGTGTGTGTGTGTGTGTGTGTGTGTGTGTGTGTGTGTGTGTGTATGTGCGTGCGTGCGTGCGTGCGTGCGTGCGTGCGTACGTGCGTGCGTGCGTGCGTGCGTGTGTGTGTGTGTGTGTGTGTGTGTATGTATGTGCGTGTGTATGTATGTGTGTGTGTATGTATTTGTATGTGCGTGTGTATGTGTGTGTGTGTATGTGTGTGTGTATGTGTGTGTGTGTGTGTTTGTATGTGTGTGTATGTGTGCGTGCGTGCGTGCGTGCGTGTGTGTGTGTGTGTGTGCGTGTGTGTGTGTGTGTGTGTGCGTGTTTGTGTGTGTGTGTGTGTGTGTGTGTGTGTGCGCGCGCGTGCGCGTTTTATTATACTGTGTACAAATAAGTGTGTTTATTTATGTATTGCTGTACCGCTAATTCTTTTTCTTTCTGTATCTATGCGTCCCATGGCTTTCTTCAATTAAATTGTATAAGGCCCTTTGTGTCGCTGGAAGCGTTTTGTAAATTCCCTGTTATTATTATTATTTCGTTTCCTCATCTCATTGGCATTCCACTTCCTCTCCATTAAATTGTGTTTTTATTTACTGCTTGTGAGCTATGTCTTCAGTCCCGCTTCCTCGATCGATATCTCCATTAAATTTAGTTTTTATTTACTGCTTGTGAGTTATGTGTCTTCAGTCCCGCTTCCTCTCTATCAAATTGCGTTATTTAAGTGTTCTCAATCCCGCAGTCCTTTCTGCTGTCAGCTGTATTTCCATCGGTTCTGTCTTCTGTCAGTCTGCGTGGGGGAGTGTTCTCAAACCAGAAGATTTTTTTTCTTTTTTTTTTCCTTCAAACCAAAAGAGAATCTTCGATAACATTCAGGCAGTCTGTGAGAATGAGAAGGGAGTCAGTGAACCAGCAGCGAATCTCTGACGACCCGCAGAGACTCCAGCAACCACTGAAAAGTGGGACTTTCTTATAACCAGAAGGGAATTTCTGATAATCAGTTCAGAAGCAATGTGATGCCCTTTTACCCGAATCTCTGACAACCCGCAGAGACTCCAATAACCACTGAAAAGGGGAACTCTCTTTTGACCAGAAGGGAATTTCAAATAATTAACTCATAAGCAATGTGATATATATATGATCAGTGCCCATGTTCTCCCAGGTCCAATGCCTGATATTGAGGATATTCATTCCATTTCTTGATATTGAGGACATTCATACCGTTCGTTTCTCAGTCTGGAAAGGTTTGTTGTTCCAGGGGCCACGTTGTTGTACCACAACTCCACCAAGGCCACAGTGACTCAGCCGAGCGACCCGCTGTTACCCATTCAGCTGTTGACAGCCAGTGGTCCCCCCTACGTGTTGCGCACCATCTCTGCTCTCCCTGCTGGTCTCAACATCTCCTTTGGCATTCGGGTACCGCCAGGATTTTCAACTGGATGTTGTGGTGGTGGTGGGGCGGGGGGGTTGTGGTCGAGTTGATGGTGGTGGTGGTGGTCGCGGTGGAAGCTGTTGTGACGGTGGTGTTCGTGATCGCGGTGGTGATGGTGGTGGTGGTGGTGGTGGTGGGGTTGGTAAGCGGTGATGATAATGGTGGTGGTGGTAGCGGTGGTGATGGTGGTGGTGGTGGTGGTCACGGTGATGGTGGTGGTGGTGGTGGTGGTCGCGGTGGTGACGGTGGTGGTGGTGGTCGCGGTGATGGTGGTGGTCGCGGTGGTGATGGTGGTGGTGATGGTGGTCGCGGTGGTGATGGTGGTGGTGGTGGTCACGGTGATGGTGGTGGTGGTGGTGGTGGTGGTCGCGGTGGTGATGGTGGTGGTGGTGGTGGTCAGGTGGTGATGGTGGTGGTGGTGGTCGCGGTGGTGATGGTGGTGGTGGTGGTCACGGTGATGGTGGTGGTGGTGGTGGTCGCGGTGGTGATGGTGGTGGTGGTGGTCACGGTGATGGTGGTGGTGGTGATGGTCACGGTGGTGATGGTGGGGGTGGTGGTCGCAGTGGAAGCTGTGGTGACGATGGTGTTAGTGATCGCAGTGGAGAAGGTGGTGGTGGTCTCGGTGGAGATGATGGTGGTGGTCGCGGCGGTGATAGTGGTGGTGGTGGTCGCGGTGGTGATGGTGGTGGTGGTGGTGGTGGTGGTGATGGAGGTGGTGATCGTGTTGGTAATGGTGGTTGTGGTCGCGTTAGTGATGGAGGTGGTGGTCGTGGTGCTGATGGTGGTGGTGGTCGCGGTGGTGACAGTTGTAACGTGGTATATGTTCTTTTCAGGATTTTAGATATATTTTGTCCTTTTTCATCAAATTCGCATAAGGTGGTGTTCGGTTTCAGAATTCGTTACTGTGGCGTTTTGCTCCAAAACAGCAAAACATGCTGTTCTGTTTCACGATTTTATTAGCTATTGTGGTGTTCCACCTCAAAAAAGCAAAACACGGCGTCCTGTTTCAGAATTAGCCATTGTGGCGTTTGTCTCCAAACAGCAAAACGTGGTGTTCTTTTTCAGAGTTAGCCATTGTGGCGTTTGTCTTCAAACAGCAAAATGTGGTGTTCTGTTTGAGAATTAGTTATTGCGGCGTTCCACCTCAGAACAGCAAAATGTGGCATTCTGTTTTACAATTAAATATTGTGGCGTTCCACCTCAAAACAGCAAAATGTGTTCTGTTTGAGCATTAACTGTTTTGGCGTTTCATCTCAAAACAGCAAAATGTGGTGTTCTGTTTGAGCAAGATGTGTTTTGGCGTTCCACCTCAAAACAGCAAAACGGTGTTCTGTTTCAGGCAGAGGACGGTCAAGGGTCATCAGTGAACACCACTGTCGTTTTCACCGTGTCTGACGTTAACCAGAACCCGGACTGCGGCGCCGGTTCGCAAACACTGACGTTAGATCTTGTGACGTCAGTGGGCACCCCACTCTTTACCCTACCCTGCACCGACAATGACGTCAACGTCACCCTGTCCACTTTGACGTATTCAGAGTACACGACGTCAAATTTTGGTGAGTGTTGTGATTGTCAGAGTAATGTGTTGTTTTAATTGCCAAAATAATTTCAGCTTGATTAAATTTGGTAAAATGCACAGAGGGGGGGGGGGGGAAGCAAATACAAAATATGAGTTGGGTAGAAGTGATTTCGAGGAAAATGTCTCATCGGGGCGACGTGACAAGACCAGTCAGTGAAATCATGCAGCGACTTGCCATTCATAGTATGCTGTATGAACTGTAGCGTACCATGTTTCTTGTAGTCAGGAACCGTGGTGTACCATGCTTCTTGTAGCCAGGATCGCCTTGATGTAACCGCACCGGTTGACTGGGCGTAAAACGCCAACTTACATACCTAGTCAAGAACCGTAGTGTGCCATATTTCTTGTAGTCAGGAACAGTGGTGTACCGTATTTCTGGTAGTCAGAAACCGTGCCGTACTGTATTCCTGGTAGTCAGCAACAGTAGCGTACCATATTTCTTGTAGTCAGGGAAGGTTGTGTACCATATTTTTTGTAGTCAGGAACAGTAGCATACCATATTTCTTGTAGTCAGGGACCGTAGCGTACCATATTTCCTGTAATCAGAAAGCTATGGTACAGGAAATACAATACGCTGTGGTTCCTGTACATTTATAGCGTATTGTATTTCTTGAATTCAGAAAACGTAGTACACGATATATTTTGCATTCAGAATCCGTAGACTGTTATATTTCCTGCGTTCAGCGATCATAGAATGTCATACTTCCTGCATTCAGCAATCTTATATAGTATGTCATATTTCCTTCATTCAGGAGTCACAGTGTATCTTACATCCTCAATTTCAGGAGTCACAGTGTATCTTACATCATGCATTCAGGAGTCACAGTGTATCTTACATCCTGCATTCAGGAGTCACATTATATCTTACATCCTGCATTCAGGAGTCGCAGTATATCTTACATCCTGCATTCAGGAGTCACATCATATCTTACATCTTGCATTCAGGAGTCACAGTGTATCTTACATCCTGCATTCATGAGTCACATTATATCTTACATCCTGCATTCAGGAGTCACAGTGTGTAATATCTGTGCATTCAGGAATCGCAGTGTACAAACTTTCTGCATTCAGGAATCGCAGTGTGTAATATTCGTTCATTCAGGAGTCCAAGCGCGTGATGCTTCCTGCATTCAGGAATCCCTGTGTGTCGTGTGTTCCGGGAGGAGAATGATCGACACGGTTTGCTCTCTGTCTTCAGATTTTGCCTACTTCTCTGTGAACGACAGTGGCGTGGTGACGCTACAGCAACTGGTCCCGATTAACGTCAGCACGATGACGTATAAAGTTCACGTCATAGATGGAGGTGGTCTTGCCACCAATTTCACGATCAACTTTAATATCAACCGTCAGTATTGTACCTTTTTATTGTTGTTCTATCAAATCTGACGAACATGTATGAAAACAGTCGTTTGTTTTGTTGTTGGTGGGGGGTTTTGGGGGTTGTTTGTATATTTGTTGTTTTGTTTTGTTTGTTTGTTTATTAGTTGTTTGTTTGGTTGGGTTTTTTGTTTGTTTGTTTGGGGGGCGGTTGTTTTGCTGTCGTTTTGGGGAACTGTTACTTGTTTTAATGGTTTGGTTTGGTTTGGTGTCTGTAACGATTGCGGTTGTATGGTTGTGGTTGTTATGGCTTTTGAGGAAGGGGTGGGGGCGGCGGGGGGGGGGGGGGGTATCTTGTCAAAGTGAGAAAATCGTTCTATATCAGTCTGATGAAGGGCTGTTTTGTAGCACCACTTAAGGCCCATCGACTTATCTGAGCTGTTACTGTCCTTCTGACTTCCGTCTTCTTTTTCTCTACTTTTCCGTCTTTTTCCCCCCCTTCTGTTGTTGTGTGTTTTTGTTTGTTTTGTTGTTGCTGTTGTTGTTGTTGTTGTTGTTGTTGTTGTTGTTTGTTTTGTTTTTTATTTGTTTTTCTATGATCATAATAAAGATAATCAGTGTCGTGTTATTGCTTTTGTTTTTGTAGACCAGCTGATTTTGGTAGTGGTGGTGGTGGTGGTGACGACTTTTGTATTTTTGCTGTCTCTATTGTAGGGAACTTGCTGCTGCTGATGATGATGATGATGATGATGATGATGATGATGATGATGATGATGATGATGATGATGATGATGATGATGATGATGATGATGATGATGATTGTTTTCTTTTCGCTGTTCTAGGGGATTCCCCCCCGAGCTGCACGCCACCGTCCCCCATTGACGTCACCTTCCGGGAGACAGACGCTTCCGGCACGTGCACCCAGACTCTGGTCACGTGCTCCGATACTTCCGGTCGCGGTCTCGCCATGGCCGTCAGCGTGGTCAGCGACGCTACCAAGGGCGAGATCGGGGTGGCGGACAAGCCAGTGGCAAACACCTTGGCCCTGGAGGCCTGTTCTCGAAGTCCGGTCAACAGCCAGCGTCTGACAGTGGGCAACTTTGAGGTACATCACAGACCCTGCGTGGCTGACCGTCGACCGTTTACAGTAATAATGATAATAATGACGATGATGATGATAACGAGGGGTAGGTTTATACAATAGAAAATAATAAGCTAATGACAAAGGCGAAATCTTACACCAGTTACAGTGAAACATCACCACAGTCTCCGACAAAGAATTGAGCATTATGCACAATGTTTTGTATGTACACATGTAAGCTATGAGAAGGGGAAAAACAGTATCAGACGAATAAACGACAACGCTGAACTCACGAAACAGGCTACAAAATTAACTGACCCATCTAGGATATGAAGAAATTCACAGGGAATGTACTTTATCCTAGGCAGGAGAAATACGGATGGTAAAATGTTAGAGAGGAGCAAACACTGACCGTAGACAGCGAAACATCGGGAAGGTCAGCAATAGAAGGTCGGAAACTCTCCCTGGGTAGGACATAAATTGGGAAGGTTAGAAACCAGTGAGGGTCAGTTCAGAAACTGACCTAAAGTAGAAGAGAAATAGGAAAGGGTAGAAACTAGAGAAAGTAGTAGAGAAATAAGGAATGTCACACACTAAAAAGGATAAAATGCTACCCTAGGTGAAAGTAAAATGGGAAAGACCAGAAACTAGAGAGAGTAGTAGGAAAATAGGCAACGTCAGAAACTAAAGAGAATAAGATATTAACCTAGGTGAAAGAGAAATAGGATAAGTCAGAAACTAGAGAGAGTAGTAGTGAAACAGGGAAGGTCAGAAACTAGAGAGAATAAGATACTAACCCTAGGCGAAAGAAAAACAGGGAAGGTCAGAAACTAGAGGAGCTCAGAAACGGACACTAGGTATGAGAGAAATATTGAAGGTGATAAACTCACCCTAGGTAAGAGAGAAATAGGCATGGTCAGAATGTAGAGAGGGTCACAAACTGACCCTTGGTAGGAGAGAAACCGAGACAAGTCTTCTCGTCTTTGGTAACAGAGAAATGGACAATAACCCCCCAAAAATGTCATATTCTCGTCCCTGTCCTGTATTCAGGAGTGTGCGTGCCTTCGTGCTATTCAACTTGTACGCTATGATGATGATGACGATGCTGACGTGTGCAGGTAGTGGTTGACGTCAACAACTCGCTGGCTGTCACAAGGATCACCTTCAACGTCACCGTGCTTGACGAAAACCAGGCCCCTTACTTTGAGCTTTCAAAGTACAACGTCAGCGTACCGGAGGATGTAGGAGTAGGCAACACCCTCGCTGTAGTCATTTTCTCCACTGACGCAGTTCATCCTAACGTCGTCAACATCGTCAGAGACGACCCCGACACAGTGACGTCAGATTTCATGATCACGTCACTAATGCTGGGTGAGATAGCCTTTCACCTTTCACACGTGGATGTTGGTGCGCGTGTAACGGGGGGGGGGGGGGGGGGGAGGATGGGGATGCCTGTAGGGGAGAGAGTGGTCATTATGGCATGGTAGAATGTGATGGAGGGTGAGCAGGAAGATGGTTGTGGACATGGCTAATTACGTTGCTGTGACCTCGGTTCGTGCGGTCTTGTGGCTTCTGTACATGTAGTCTTGTGGCTTCTGTGCATGCAGCCTTGTGACCTCTGTTTATGCAGCCTTGTGGCCTCTGTTTATGCAGTCTTGTGGCCTCTGTTTATGCAGCCTTGTGGCCTCTGTTCATGCAGTCTTGTGGCCTTTGCAAATGCAGTTGTGTGGCCTCTGTTCATGCAGTGCTGAGCGTGGACTATGAGAACGGAACGGAGTACGAAGTGGACGTGAGCGCCAATCCGCCCATCACCATGGCCGGTAGCGCCGTCGTCGTTGCTGCTGCTCTCAGGCCTGACCTCATCTACACCTGTTTTCTAACGGTACGTCCTGCTGCTGCTGCTGCTGCTCTCTCTTCTCTCTCTCTCTCTCTCTCTCTCTCTCTCTCTCTCTCTCTCTCTCTCTCTCTCTCTCTCTCTCTCTCTCTCTCTCTCTCTCTCTCTTCTCTCTCTCTCTCTCTCTCTCTCTCTCTCTCTCTCTCTCTCTCTCTCTCTCTCTCTCTCTCTCTCTCTCTCTCTCTCTCTCTCTCTCAGAACTTGGTATTAACTTAATATGGCGTTATAATAGCATACCTATTCATTTCCTTTATTTTCTACACTGTCACTAAACAAGGTCACGGATGGTCAAGGCCTTTTTGGCAACACCACTTTCGTTGTCACGGTAACTGATGTCAACGAAGCACCATCATGTCAGCCAGTGTCACCTATCGACCTTGACCTTTTGGCGTCTGCACCGAGTGTCGTTTACACCCTGACCTGTACGGACTCGGACCACGACAGCGCGTTCCGCTCGCTGCGTTACTTCTCCTACCCTCTGGCTGATTATGGTGAGTAGTATGGTCTTATATCCAGGCTGGTTACTACGAGTATTCTGATCTGATGTACCCAGGCTGATTACGGTGAGTAGTGGGGTCTTGTACCCAGGCTGGTTACTACGAGTATTCTGATCCTGATGGAGTATTCTGATCCTGATGTACCCAGGCTGATTACAATGAGTAGTGGGGTCTTGTACCCAGGCTCGTTACTGCTAGTATTGTGATCCTGATGTACCCAGGCTGATTACGGTGTGGTCGTGGTGCACCCATGCTGATTACAGTGAGTAGTGTGGTGTTGTACCCAGGCTGATTATGGTGAGTAGTGTGGTCTTGTACCCAGGCTGATATCGGTGAGTAGTGTGATGTTGTACCCAGGCTGATTACGGTGAGTAATGT
>OY757544.1:26973592-26985877 GCA_963584105.1 Alviniconcha strummeri | reverse complement strand
ACTTTACACATTAGACAAGAACCAGCGCTCAAACACAAATCAAAGTTAGTTGATGCTTTGAGCACTGTCCACCACAAAGGGTTATATCAGGGCTAACAAATCAAAGTTGTTGTAAATAAATACATGTGCTAATAACACATTACTACAGTTGTAAATAAGTACGTAAGTGTTAATAATACATTACTACAGAACTTTACTCATTAGACAAAAACAAGCGCTCAAATACAATTCAAAGTTGTTGTAAATAAATACATAAGTGCTAATAATACATTATTACAGTTGTTGTAAATAAGTGCATAAGTGTTAATAATACAGTACTACAGTTGTAAATAAGTACATAAGTGTTAATAAACATTACTACAGAACTTTACACATTAAACAAAAACAAGCGCTCAAACACAAATCAAAGTTGTTGTAAATAAATACATAAGTGCTAATAATACATTACTACAGTTGTTGTAAATATGTACATAAGTGTTAATAATACATTACTACAGTTGTTGTAAATAAGTGCATAAGTGCTAATAATACATTACTACAGCACTTGACACATTAGACAAAAACAAGCACTCAAACACAAATCAAAGTTGTTGTAAATAAATACATAAGTGCTAATAATACATTACTACAGCACTTTACACATTAGACACGAGCAAGCGCTCAAACACAAATCAAAACTAAGGCGGACCAAATAGTTTTTTGTTGCTGTTTGTTTTGTTTTAAACGCCGTGTTTTGCTGTTGGTTTGGTCAAAACACCTCAAGAATACAGCCAATAAATCCAGGAAGCTTTTCGCTGACCAAAGCGTTGACACGGTCCGTCTGTCGCGAAACGCCTGCCTGACGACAAAAACCACGTCTCCTTGACGTGGGATTACGGAGTTCAAACCTCTTGGATCCTTTCGCTTTTTGCACCGGTGTGAGGATTAACTGTATACGTCTGGCAAATTGTCCCCTGTAATCATAACGTCTGGTTATTAAGTCATAGGTTCTTTTGCCACCTGTCACCACGAATTGTCACTGAGTGGCAGTTCACTCGTATGTGTGGCGGCATTGGGGGGGGGGGGGGGGGGTATGGTCTTTTGTAGGACATCTGTGACAGTTTCTCCGGAACGAGGCCGGTGTCTACCCCCCCCCCCCCCCAACACCCACACCCACACACACACACACACACACACACATATATATATGACACACACGCACGCACGGACGCACACACGCATACACACAGAGTCTCTCTCTCTCTCTCTCTCTCTCTCTCTCTCTCTCTCTCTCTCTCTCTCTCTCTCTCTCTCTCTGCTCTCTCTCTCTCTCTCTCTCTCACACACACACACACAAATAAACAAACAACACAAAAATAAACAACACACACACACAAACAAACAACACACACACACACATACACACACACACACACACACAAACAAACAACACAAAAACAAACAATACACACACACACACACACACACACACACACACACACACACACACACACACACACACACACACACACACACATTTAAAAAAAAAGATGCCGTCCTTACAACAGGATCATTTGCGGCTTAAGATGTCAGCCATTCAAAGACACACCGTCACCCTGCCCCCACTCCACCCCTCCCCCACCCCTACCACCACCACTCTAGCAGTTTACCTGTCAGTCACGTAACTAGCCACAGCAAGTGGCTATCGGAAGCAGAATGCCTCCATCTGTTTCTCCCAGATTTCTACTGCCTGATTAACATAAGAATTTAGCATATGAACTTCTTTTTTCAATAAAAACAATTGAAGTATTTGTAAAGTGCAAAATCTTGTCCATAGAGACTATTCTAAACGCATACACACGCAAACACACAGAGGCACACCGCACACACTAACATTCTGACTATGCAAAGCTGAATTTACACACCATAAAATGGGCAGAGGTGTGTGTGTGTGTGTGTGTGTGTGTGTGTGTGTGTGTGTGTGTGTGTGTGTGTGTGTGTGTGTGTGTGTATTGTTTGTTTTTGTGTTGTTTGTTTGTTTTGTGTGTGTGTGTGTGTGTGTGTGTGTGTGTGTGTGTGTGTGTGTGTGTGTGTGTGTGTGTGTGTGTGTGTGTGTGTCGGGGAAGGGCGGGGGGTGTTGTCGCTGCTGCTGCTGTTATTGAGTTGTGAGAAAGCTGAGGTGGCCGCCCTGGGCTCCCCGTCCCTAATATTCCTTACGGTCTCAGTGGACGTAAAGCAACACTGAACTAGAACCCACCTACACTACCGAACTCCGGAGCTGTGTGAAAGTCGAGGTGGCCGCCCTGGGCTTCCGGCTGACCCTAATAGTCTGCACGGTCTCTGTGGACGTAAAGCAACACTGAACGTATAGCCCGTTCTTAACTGGACGAATGTTTGTTCGCCCGAACATACTTCGGACACTTCGACGAACTATGATTCGTTTCTTAATTGAACATTTAGTTCGCCGAATATGGTTCGGACAGTCCAGACTTTACTTCATTCTCAACTGGCTTGTAATGAGATGCAAGCTTCGGCCCGAACTTGCGGCAGACGCGCAACAGACAGCATGATCGAAAATGTAGGCTAATGTCAAGTCAGTCAAGTCAGTATACTTTAATCACAGGGTAATTCAACTAACTACTATCTCATTCTGGGTTCTCCGAGACAAGGCTGCGCCTTCCACAAGTCAACACAAGTCAGCAAATAAACAAATTCCCTTCGAAGCGAGTGAAGAACCTAGTGACACTGTCATCCATTTTTATTTTGTTTTTTCTCCATTTACAGGAGAGCTCTGCTCTCAGCCAATCAGAGGCAATGATCGTCCAATAGGGCGAATGTTCCCAGAACATGTTGAGCGAAGGTTTTTGGACCCCGAATATAGCTTGGACGAATACTTCCAACTAGGTTCGCGAAGAAAAGTTGGCCCAATTAAGAACCAACTAGCTTCGCCGAATACTTCCAACTAGGTTCGCGAAGAAACATTCGCCCAATTAAGAACGGGCTTATGGTTGGCCATGTGGAGGAGAATACAGTTTACTGTTTTAATGCTGAGACATGCCGAAACCCTCTGACCTAAGGAATGCGTTTGTCAGTGTGCAAGTGCATACACCGGTGACCCCCGGAGTGTTCAGGTGGGGAACATTACAACAACAACAACATCAGGGCCCAATGAACGAGGTTTGCAAGAGCGACGGGTGGTTGCTCTCTGTCTGTCTATCTGTCTGTGCCTCTCTCTGTCTCTCTCTGTCTCTGTCTCTGTCTGTCTCTGTCTGTCTGTCTGTCTGTCTGTCTGTCTGTCTGTCTGTCTCTCTCTCTCTCTCTCTGTCTCTCTGTCTCTCTCTCTCTCTCTCTCTCTCTCTCTCTCTCTCTCTCTCTCTCTCTCTCTCTCTCTCTCTCTCTCTCTCTCTGTGCGCGCGTGTGTGATTTTCAGTTGGAAGTGATACTGGTATATCTGTGGATTATGTTTACCACTGTTCACTACAGAGATCAAAACAATTCTGCTTGACATAAATATCATGTAAAACATAGGTGCGTTACCGAAAAGCAGGACAAAAACCTTATGAGATCAAGAGAGGCCACCGGTGTGTCGCAAAAATGCTAGACTTGTACCCCTGCCTCTTCAGGAACCTCCACCCTTACCACCACTACCACCACCTCCACCATCACCACTTCCCCTTTCCTTTCTCACCCACACGGTCCGGCCGTCAACATAATAATAAAGTTTAAACTTTGTGTGTCTTTGTCGTTAGCCTACGTGTCAGCGAAAGCAGCCTGACAGTTACACACTGGCTGCAAGTTTCCAGTTTACAGGCTAAATACACAGAGATTTAACCCCTTCACTGCTCTAGCTTGTAAAATTTCCGGGCTGAAAATGTCATACATACAAGCTTGCAAACAGTATATTTGATGGTCTTATAACAAACCTATTTTCCATACTGTGCATGTTGATCGAAATCCTTTCATGGGAAGCGGGCGAAAATCCGTAATTGTTTAAGTTCGGTACTTTTATTGGTCGTTTTCAGAGTGACCGCGCGGGAAGCATGGCAGTGAAAGGGTTAAACAAACCAACGACGACATGCATGAATATCTTCCAGTTTTCGGCACGTACGCTTATTCTGTTGAATAATCCTTTGACAGGAGAGTTTTGTGACGTGACGTGGTGAACGACCTCTTAGCGGGCGAGGGGCACAAACGAGAGCGAAGTCTTTATTCTGGCTAATGTACCCGAAGGCACGGAGGGTCACTACGGTGTGGGAGATCTATATAATCACGTCTCCTGCCTCTATCCTTGGCGGGAGCTGCCACAAGTATCATTTTTGTCGCGACAAAGGTTTTGTCGCGACAAACGAGAGCGAAGTCTTCATCCTTTAAGGTTTTGTCGCGACAAACACGTGCTTGTCGAGACAAAACACGTCTTCTGTCGCGACGAAAGTGTACTTGTCGTGACAAAAGTTTTGTCGGGGAAAAAATTAGGTTTGTCGCGACAAAATATTTTTATCGCGAAAAAACATTTCTCAAGACAAATACTGGTCGCGACAAAATTATTTTTGTCGCGACAAGCATACTACGTCTTTTGTCCCGACAAAAGTATGCTTGTCGAGACAAAACTTTGTCTCGACAAACACATGTTTGCTGCAACAAATATTTGTCGCGACAAGGACATGTCTGCCGCGACAAATATTTGTCGCGACAAAAGTTTTGTCTACTTTTGTCGCGACAAATGACGTGTTTTGTCGTGAAATACAATATTTGACGCGACAAACACGTTTTTGTCGACAAAACATTTGTCGCGACAAAAATTATACTTGTGGCACTCTCGCCAGTGATATACCCCAGGGTGTTATGTCTATTGAGGCTCGCACAGTTCATTCACAGCGGCCGCAAAGAACTTCTTGTTGTGAACTGACACACTTTTTCCTGCACAACTTTGAATGGAAAGTATTTCAAGTGCTGGCGCTTTGAAACGTAATGGAGCTAGAAAGTGATAAATTGGACGTTTAGATTAAAAATCGGTGAGTCGGGGGTGGGGTGTGGGGGTACCGACAGCTGAAGAACAAGAATGAGAAAAGTTAGTAGCTGGATTTTAACGTCCCGTCATCTGTATAGGTCATGTCAGGATAAATTTTAAAAATCTGTTATACCAGTTCAAAAACACAAATCGGTAAATCACGATTTGTCTAATCTACTATTAGAACGTTCGAAACTAACCCTCTATCTATCAATGCACAATGATACTAACGGTAATAGTAATGTACTCTTTTATGTGCTATTTCTCCAATGTGGAGTCCATAGCCCGTTGCAAAGCAAAGAACCAACACACAGTCAAAACAGACTTCCGCACGCGCGAACACAAACACACGCACAGACAGACACACGCACACGCGCGCGCGTGCACACACACACACACACACACACACACACACACACACGCACACACACACACACACACACGCACGCACGCACGCACGCACGCACGCACGCACGCACGCACACACACATACACACACACACGCACGCTTGCACCCACACATACACACACACGCACACACACACGCACACGCGCGCACACACACACACACACACACACACACACACACACACACACACACACACACAGATTCAGTCGAATAGCTTGAAGATTTGAGATTACAAAGACACATGTTTTTGGTATATATTCCGTAGGCACTCACCACCGGAACCTGCTTAAATCGTTTAACTGTGGCCATAACTAGTATAAGCACGGTGACCTATTTTATTCCGCGGGCACAAACTAACGCAGTCAAAAAGTAGCGAGAGGATTTGGAAAACATGAAGGTGAATGGACCAGGAAGGTATACATTAGGGCATGTAGGATATTCCTGGAAGTTAGCGAAGCATGCGTGGCTATATTCTGATCTATTCCGAGATCATTTGTCAGCTCTGGGTTCTCAACAGAACGGACCTTAACTTTTGCATCAGCTGTTGTTGTGCGGATACACGTGTGTGTGTATGTGTGTGTGTGTGTGTGTGTGTGTGTGTGTGTGTGTGTGTGTGTGTGTGTGTGTGTGTGTGTGTGTGTGTGTGTGTGTGATTTCACGTGTGTGTGTGTGTGTGTGTGTGATTTCACGTGTGTGTGTGTGTGTGTGTGTGTGTGTGTGTGTGTGTGTGTGTGTGTGTGATTTCACGTGTGTGTGTGAGTGTGTGTGTGTGTGTGTGTGTGTGTGTGTGTGTGTGTGTGTGTGTGTGTGTGTGTGTGTGTGTGTGTGTGTGTGTCGGTCTGTCTGTCGGTCTGTCTGTCTGTCTGTCTGTCTGTCTGTCTGTCTGTCTGTCTGTCTGTCTGTCTGTGTATGTGTGTACATGCGTCTCTCTCTCTCTCTCTCTCTCTCTCTCTCTCTCTCTCTCTCTCTCTCTCTCTCTCTCTCTCTCTCTCTCTCTCTCTCTCTCTCTGAGACAGAGAGAGAAAAAAATATCTCAGAGAGAGGCAATGTGTCCATTCCTGACTCGGTACCAGGAGGTATCAAACATGCTAAGCGGATTATTCCCTCCACGGATCAACATTCCGGGTGTAGGTGTGGAGTTCCACGCGACCCTTGAGAGCGAGACAATGCAGACAGTGAGGGCACACTTAACCCAGCACGGGGAAAACAGCTCCTCATCGGTGCTGGCAACATTTACAAAGTCCTCCTTCACGTAATAATTACTACGTGTAGAAGAATGAGATCCAAACACATGCGTTCAGAAATCTGAAACAGAACGAGGCCCAGAGCGTTCGTGCAGAATCAGCACTCAAGGGAGTTAATTAGCGCTCGAAATACGTAACACAAGTACAACAACAAAGAACTCGAGTCGCCTATGGTAGCTCTCACCTGGCATGCGTGTAAACACAAGGTACATAAACTCCACCAGAGGTATATCCTCAAAAAAGAAGTAAGTAAGTAAACATGGTGCTTAACGTCCACAGAAACCATAAGGCTTATTAGGGACGGGTTAAAAAAGAATGCCCCCCAGTAACATAAGTACCCTACGTTTCTGGCACACTTTGAGACACAGGTGTGCACAGGCATACGACAGAACCTAATTAACTTAATAAATTCGAGCGCTAATTAACTCCTTTGTGTGTTGATTTTAAATACGTTCAAATAAACGCTATTTATTGGGAAAAAATCTGAAGCAAGAATGACTGCCAGCGTTCTAAAACAAGATCATGCCAACATTCTTCCAAGCACTGGACATAGCTCACCCCAGAAAAGATAAGTGGATTAGCACTCCATCTTTTCTTTTTTTTCTTTTCTTTTTTACCGTTTAATTGACGTTTAAATGTTGTTTTGTAGCTTGATAAAGGGGATTACCCCGAAAACTCGCATACCTGTGTATTTTTGTCCCAACAGATAGCATTATTTTGAACCTTTGACGTGCTGGGATCTTGCTGTTTATTAGAACAAAACACAACACACAAATTTTCGGGGTACTCGCCTTTATCAAGCTACAAAACGACACTTCAACACCGGTTAAGACGATTCTTCCCAGCTCTGCATGGACACAAAAACAATATAGCTCAACCAAAAGCAGATACCTGTCCTCTTTCTACATCTCATTTTTCACCGTTTAACTGCTGTTTAAGTTTCGTTCTGCAGCTTCATTAAAGGGGATTACCCCAGAAATTCGCATGTTGTGTTTTGTCCTAATAAATAGCGTGTTTTTGTTAACCTTTTATGTTTGTTTGTGAACCTTTTATGTCTTTAGGTTTAACCTTTTATATGTTTAGATCTTGTTTTAGAACGCTAGCAGTCATTTGTTTTTTGTTTTTGTTTTTTTTGTTTAGTTTTTTGTTTGTTTGTTTGTTGTTGTTCTTGCTGTTCTTGTTGTTCTTGTGTATGTGTGTTGTTGTTGTTGTTTTGTGTGTGTGTGTGTGTGTGTGTGTGTGTGTGTGTGTGTGTGTGTGTGTGTGTGTGTGTGTGTGTGTGTGTGTGTGTGTGTGTGCGTTTGTTTGTGTGTGTGTGTGTGTGTGCGTTTGTGTGTGTGTGTGTCTTGTTTTTTAGTTTTTAGTTTGTTTGTTTTTGTTTTGTTTTTATATAGTTTTTAGGTGTTTTTTGTTTTGTTTTGTTTTTGTATAGAAAGATGGTTAACCTACTTCTGCGCAGAGAATGGCACGGTGGTGTTCTCAATACGATTCACAAACTTTAGTGTCCTTATTTATGCAGATAACATGGAGTTAATTAGTTCTTGGATTTTAACGTCCAATCAACCGCACAGGGTCACCTCAGGACGAAGCACACGTGCACTGTTCCTTTATACCACTTCAGATCACATGTTTGTCTAACTCACTGTTACACCCAGTTATAGAGAGATGTGTGGGTGGTGCATAGAAAGAGGGGTCGGTGAGGTATAAGAGATGGGTGCGTGGTGCATAGAAAGAGGGGTCGGTGAGGTATAGAGAGATGGGTGGGTGGTGCATAGAAAGAGGGGTCGGTGAGGTATAAGAGATGGGTGGGTGGTGCATAGAAAGAGGGGTCGGTGAGGTATAGAGAGATGGGTGGGTGATGCATAGAAAGAGGGGTGGGTGAGGTATAAGAGATGGGTGGGTGGTGCATAGAAAGAGGGGTCGGTGAGGTATAGAGAGATGGGTGGGTGGTGCATAGAAAGAGGGGTGGGTGAGGTATAGAGAGATGGGTGGGCGGTGCATAGAAAGAGGGGTGGGTGAGGTATAGAGAGATGGGTGGGTGGTGCATAGAAAGAGGGGTGGGTGAGGTATAAGAGATGGGTGGGCGGTGCATAGAAAGAGGGGTGGGTGAGGTATAGAGAGATGGGTGGGTGGTGCATTGAAATAAGGGTGGGTGAGGTATAGAGAGATGGGTGGGTGGTACATAGCAATACGCGTGGGTGGGATATAGAGAAGATGAGTGGGTGCTTTATAGAAGTAGGGATTGTTGTTTTATAGAAATAGGGGTGGGTGGGTGTTTTATAAAAAATACGGATGGATGGTGTACATAAATAGGATAAATAGGAGTGGGAGCTGTGTAGAAATAGGGGTGGGTGATGTACATAAATAGGGGTGGGTGATGTGCAGAAATAGGGGTGGGAGCTCTGTACAAATAGGGGTAGGTGCTGTATAAAAATAGAGGTGGATGATTACCGAAACAGGGGTGGGTGGGGTAGTGAGACGAGAGGGGTGGGTGAGTTAGAATACAGGAAAATGCGTACAGCACTGTGTCCGCTTTCTCACGCTGTTGACCATCACGACGACGTGTTCATGGCCGTTTCGTCACACACTCCCATTTCCGTCGTCAGCAAGAACCAACATCCGGGTTCTGCCTTCAGGGACTCCTGCTCCAAAGTCTGCCGGGTGCACACTGTGGCATTGACGTTGGGGTACCGACGTGGAGACAGCGTACTGACTGTGGCATTGCCGTTGGGGTACCGACGTGGAGACAGCGTACTGACTGTGGCATTGCCGTTGGGGTACCGACGTGGAGACAGCGTACTGACTGTGGCATTGACGTTGGGGTACCGACGTGGAGACAGCGTACTGACTGTGGCATTGACGTTGGGGTACCGACGTGGAGACAGCGTACTGACTGTGGCATTGACGTTGGGGTACCGACGTGGAGACAGCGTACTGACTGTGGCATTGACGTAGGGGTACCGACGTGGAGACAGCGTACTGACTGTGGCATTGACGTAGGGGTACCGACGTGGAGACAGCGTACTGACTGTGGCATTGACGTTGGGGTACCGACGTGGAGACAGCGTACTGACTGTGGCATTGACGTTGGGGTACCGACGTGGAGACAGCGTACTGACTGTGGCATTGCCGTTGGGGTACCGACGTGGAGACAGCGTACTGACTGTGGCATTGACGTTGGGGTACCGACGTGGAGACAGCGTACTGACTGTGGCATTGACGTTGGGGTACCGACGTGGAGACAGCGTACTGACTGCGGCAGTACGAAGTGGACCGTGTGCTGACTGGCAGTACGATGTGGGCAGATTCAAGATTTAAGATTACATTATCTCAACAGAGAAATTAAATACGTTATTTATTCACAGTACAATGTGAACAGTGTACTGACTGTGGAGCTACAATGTGGACAGTGCACTGACTGTAGAACTACGATGTGGTCAGTGTACTGACTGTGGAACTACGATGTGGACAGTGTAATGACTGTGGAACTACAATGTGGACAGTGCTCTGACTGTGGAACTACGATGTGGACAGTGTACTGACTGTGGAACTACGATGTGGACAGTGTAATGACTATGGAACTACGCTGTTGACAGTGTACTGACTGTGGATCTACAATTTGGACAGTATACTGACTGTGGATCTACAATTGGACAGTATACTGACTGTGGATCTACGATATGGACAGTATGCTGACTGTGGATCTACGATGTGGACAGTATGCTGACTATGACTCTTCAATGTGGACCGTGCACTGACTGCGGCTGTATGATGAGGACAATGTACTGACCGTGGAAGTACGATGTGGGCAGTGTACTAACTGTAGAAATATTATGTGCGCAGAAGTCTGACTGTAGCAGTACGATGTAAACAGTGCACTGATGTCGATACGAGGTGGGCAGTGGGCAGTGGGCAGGTTGTGTCAGTACTGGCTATAGACAACAGAGTGGTTTTGTGACTACAAGGTGGACAAGCCTATAGTGTCAGTGCTAGGTAGACAATGGGGTGACAGTGTCACTACGAGGTGGACAAGCTGGTTGTGTCACTAAGTGGTAGAAAAAATAGTTCTGTCACTACGAGGTAGACAACAAAAAAACTGCTTGTGTGAGTACGAGGTGGACAAGCTGGTTGTGTCACTATGAGGTAGACAAAAAACTGGTTGTGTGACTAATGGTAGACAACAACAACAAAAACTGTTGTGGTACTACGAGGTGGACAAGCTGGTTGTGTCACTACGAGGTGGACAAGACGGTTGTGTAACTACGAGGTGGACAAGCATGTTGTGTCAATACGAGGTGGACAAGCTGTTTGTGTCACTACGAGGCGGACATGCTGGTTGTGTCAGTAGGAGGTAGACCCAAAAAACTGGTTGTGTAACTAGAAAGTAGATTTTTTTTTTTTTTGGTCACTACGAGGTAGACCAAAAAAACTGGTTGTGCCACTACGAGGTAGACCAAAAAAACTGGTTGTGCCACTACGCAGTAGACACAAAACTGATTGTGTGAGTAATACACGAAGCTGGCAATCCACTGAGGCCTTCCCAGCCACCCTTGTTCTCACGCGCGCGATAAGTGTGTGGTCGCTGGGCAAACACAGCCGTTTAGCGAATGTTACGTATCCTTGCATGGGCAGTGAACGAGTGGACGCGACCAGCCCGAGTCTGTGTAACCTGACCCGGGTCTGTGTGTGCAAGTCTACTCAGACACGGCGTTATCCAAGCACGTAAAAGGTTCACAAATCAGGTTATTTATGAGGACAAAACACGGCGTTAGTTTGGCACTTCAAACCCACGTTCACGGTTCGCGTAGCGGGTATCGTGCCTCTGAAGGCAGAAACCCTGAAATAACGAGTTCTTTCTTCCATATTTAGAAGGCTCCGACACTTTCAGTGCTTGCTGGTGTGTGTGTGTGTGTGTGTGTGTGTGTGTGTGTGTGTGTGTGTGTGTGTGTGTGTGTGTGTGTGTGTGTGTGTGTGTGTGCGTGCGTGTATGTGTGTGTGTGCGCGCGCGCGGTGTGTGTGCGTGCGTGCGCGCGCGCGCGTGCGCCTGGCTGTCACAAACAACCGTGTTATTGTAAATTTATAAATGATTAATTTTGCTAAGAAATATATTTATTTTTTTTAGGGAATACTGGTTTGGGAGTTGTTCCTTTTCTTGACACATGATAATTTCTCTCGTTGTTTCGTATTGGAATTGTTGTCCCGGTCAGATATTATTTATATATAACAGTTTATTATATCCCAGTTGTTATTCCGTAAACTATAAAGTAAAAAAAAAAAGAAAAAAAAAGCTATTCTCATATATTATAAAGAGCTAAGAACCCATTCCGGCTGTTCAGGTATCAGTCTCCTACTGTAGAGGTGAGTGAAAAAGGCAGAGCAAACTGAAGACTTATCGTTCTTCTTACAAAGGTTCTCGTGTTTATCTAATAAATGGAAAGTTTACGAGGTTTTATCGAGGGCTGGAACCGATGCCTATATATACAGTGACGACAGAGGTATGTGTCAGTCATGGTTTTGGCCGGGCATTACTAGCAGTGAAGGTCCGTTTCCAAGACTGCCAGGTGTTCGACCTTCTGTACGTGTTTTTCGCCTCTTTTTTTTTCTTTTCTTGTTTGTTGTTGTTCTTTTGTTTTATTTGTGTTAAA
>OY757544.1:26963592-26971092 GCA_963584105.1 Alviniconcha strummeri | reverse complement strand
CAGTATTTAGTTCCTTCAAAGCTCCCACTTACACTGACACGCGTGAAGCCATTTTTCGAGCTCAAGCCAACTGTATATTATTATATTCGACCTCAGTGGGAACTAACCCATTTGCCGACGATTTGTTCTATGTCGCAGCTTCCATTGGCCAATCCTGAGGAGTTTTCATTGGGTGAGTCACGGCAAGGTGACTCAAATCGAAAGCGAGGCTTAGGTGTGCAATTGACGATATCTGTACCCACTCTCGCTGGGGGGTTTACACACACCCAGATTAATATTCTTGGGTCATGCACTTTCCCGATCACCAGTTTCTTGTGCAAGACTCTCAACAGAATCTGTTCAACCCTGTCAAGATCACTTTCTCTCCACTTTGACGTGCAAGAGTCTCAGCAGAATCTGTACCCTGCATTCCAGACCGCTGTCCCGTTCACCACTTCACTGTCTCTCCACTTTCATGTCAAGACTCGCCACAGAATCTGTACCCTGCATTCCAGACCGCTGTCCCGTTCACCACTTCCATGTTAAAGACTCTCAGCAGAATCTATTGAACCCTGGCACAGATCACTGTCTCTCCACTTTCATGTACAAGACTCGCCACAGAATCTGTACCCTGGATGCCAGACCACTGTCCCGTCACCACTTTTGTGTGAAAGACTCTCAGCAGAATCTATTGAACCCTGGCACAGACCACTGTCTCTCCACTTTCATGTCAAGACTCGCCACAGAATCTGTACCCTGCATGCCAGACCACTGTCCCGTCACCACTTTTGTGTGCAAGGCCCAACTCGTCAAGTCTTCCTCTAGGAAGATGCTATGGATGTTCCAGTGATATTCTTTGACATGGTTGATTATTTCTAGTTCCTCAATGAGCTATGACAGTGCTCTGTCGAGTTTCTTTTCTCCGAGCTGAGACCTTAATACATTGTGTAACTATGTCGTGGATGTGTTACGTTAGGAAAGACAAACAGGTGTAAAGTATAAGTGGGTGAGACGGCGTAAAATGTACGAATCATCGAGGTGAAGGTGGGGTCGAGGTTAAAATCATTAGGGCGGGGAGACGGGGTTAAGAAGTGCTAGCTTCTCCTTTACCCAGAGGCCTTGCGACAGCTCCGCAGTGCATTCGCTAACCCTTTCGCAGCCGACAATTCTTGTATTTCTTATTTCACTAACAGTCTCAAGAAAAGGCTAAGGAGACCAAAGCTGTTGCATTTTTTTTTTTTTTTTTTTTTTTTTTTTATCAGTCTTTACGTCAGAATACGTCAAAAAGTTTTAATAAAAGCAGAAAGTCTTAGGGCGCCCTATAAGCAGATGGAGAGAAAAAACAACAAAAAACTTCGCCAATGACACCATACTTATGACGTCCTATAGGCAGATGGAAAACACTACGCCAGTGACATCATACCTATGACGTCCTATACAAGTAGATGGAAAACACTTCAATGTGAATTTCGGTTGGCACTACTCTTAGCTACTCAAAACGAACGCGCCTTGAAAAAAAATCTTGCTTTGTTTCTGTATAAAGCATTCAGCAGAAGGAAAACCCTGTTATCGTGAAGAATGTAAATGTACATCACGAATTAATATTCAAGAACGTTATTATAATATCCTTTGCATATACTTTCGCTCCTGACTTGTGCATTTCTTACATTCCAACATCAGTAATTTGTATACTCTGTGTGTGTGTGTGTGTGTGTGTGTGTGTGTGTGTGTGTGTGTGTGTGTGTGTGTGTGTGTGTGTGTGTGTGTGTGTGTGTGTGTGTGTGTGTATTGTGTATTGTCTTATAAGATTTATTGTGCTTACACCCCTTCAAATGGGGCTATGGCCTTATTGAATAAAATTTCCGTATATTTCATAATTGTGACGTCCTTGGCGGCAGAGAGCGGGTTAAAGTGTGACTGCATGACGGCAGGCTGATCGAGCCACCTGTGAAAGATCGGACCACCGGCATCAAACCGCCACACGACCCGACTCACCGAGTCAGCTGACGACCAGCTCCTGCCGAGACGGGGACCAGACCCTCCCGCCCCTAGACCCGTGCCAAGGCAGGACAAAAGCTGTTGACCTGGAAGTTATCTCCCCTGCCGCTGTCGGCCGGCGGCGTTATCTCCCTTGCCGCGGTTTGGCCGTCAGCGAACGTAATCCCGCAGTGCGACGAATGGCGGTTTAAACACCTGGCCACCCGGGGCTGGGAACCGCAAATAGCATGCGCCGCTGATAGCCTGCTGCCACTTTCCTTCTCCGCCTCCTCTCTGTGCTGGGAGTGAAAGCAGTTACAGGAGGTCCGCGTGGGGTCCTTCCTAGTCGTTACTGAGTCGCTGTCGCAACAAAGGCGCGGCCAGTGAGGAATTTATGCGATCATAACCATGATCTCGGCTTTCTTGATCAGCGCTGATTAATAGCTCGTCCCCTGGCCTCAACGTACGTGCCTCACGTTTTGAAATCGTGTTTTTGTCGCGCCCTGAAATAACGTTGACGCACGTGCGGAATAAAAGTGGAGAATTACCCAAAGGCGTGAGCCTGTTTGGCCTAGCGGTAAGGCGTTAGGCTGGTAAGCGGAAGGACCTCGGTTCGACACCGCTTCGGCTCTCCTTTCTCTTCAAAAAGGTTGCGATTTGTGGACGCTGTCCTGTGACTTTGTCCATCACTTCCTACTGAAACATTAAAATGGCTCTCATCGTTGCCCATCTTAATGCAGGAGTCATTCTGGTGGTGACAGTGTAGCGATAGGTATATAATCTCCCTATTCACCCACCTCCATACCCCCTTCCCCCTTCTCCCTGTCCCTATTAAGCCTTATGGTTTCTGTGGACGTTAAGCACCAAACGGCGTTATTATAGAATCCAAACACATAAAAGGATAAAAAGAACGCTGTTTATTAGGACAAAACAAAACATGCGAATTTTCGGGGTAATCTCCTTTATCAAGTTACAAAACGGCACTTTTTAAATGACATTTAAACGGTGAAAAATGAGATGTAGCATTGGGGCACTTAATTATCTACTCTTGGTTGAGCTAGCTTTTTTGTTGTTGTTGTTGTTGTTGTTTTTTGCGTGTCCAGATCGCCCTGATATAACCGCACTGGTTCACTGGGCGTAAAACACCAATTTACGTACTTGCGTGTCCATTGCTTAGAATAATGTTAGCGTGACAAGTGTTACAATCAGAATCAGAATATTTGTTGTCCCAGCACAAGTTTACTAGGAGATTTGTCTTACGGTGCACAGTAACAAATATAACAAACAACAAATATTTTAACATGGAAACAAAGACTGAAAGCATACCAAACACACACACACACACACACACACACACACACACACACACACACACACACACACACACACACACACACACACAAGCAGCATATTATTGTCACAGCATTGAAGAGTAAACGCTTATACTGATAGGCTGGTAATTAAGTAGTCGATGTCAGTTCGATTCCTCACTTCTGCTCTCCTTTCTCTACACAAGTTGTGGTTTTGTTGCCACCGTCTTATCACCTTACCCCTCACAATTAATGTAATGTTAAAATAGCTCTCATTTATATGTTATGAAATGGAATGTTACTTATAAGTGTGTGTGTGTGTTTGTGTGTGTGTGTGTGTGTGTGTGTGTGTGTGTGTGTGTGTGTGTGTGTGTGTGTGTGTGTGTGTGTGTGTGTGTGTGTGTGTTAGGGATAGTTCCCCCCTCACCCCCCACCTTCCCCCACCTCCTGGGCTGTCGTCTCTGCTGGTGTGTCTTCGGAGACGATCCTTTGTTAACCCCTTCACTGCCCCAGTCTGTAAATTTTCTGGGCTGAAAGATGTACGGGTGCTCCTGCAAACAATATATTTCCGGGTCCTAGGCAAATCAGCTTTCCGTGCAATCATGTTTTTATGAATTCACATGCCAGTGCAAAAAAGAAAACAAAAAGGCTTAAGGCTTTTAAATTTTGCACTTTTATTAGTAATTTTCAAATGATATTCTGGCAATGAAGAGGTTAAACGTGTCTAACGAATGAGCGAACCTTGATCGTCATCCCTCGGAAACAGCGTGGCTTCCGAAGGACATAAAGCCCAGTGACATGACCCAAATCCGGTATACAAGTCTGTAACGGTCAGTTCTGAAAGGACAACACGTCTCAATGAAACAGGTGACAAGTCTGTAACGGTCAGTTCTGAAAGGACAACACGTCTCAATGAAACAGGTGACAAGTCTGTAAGGATCAGTTCTGAAAGGACAACACGTCTCAATGAAACAGGTAAGTAATGTTTCCGACATCTGCCTGATACAGGTTTGCCTTGCTGTAAAACTTGGTGAATAAAGAACCTGAATCTCAATGTGAAATCGCTGCCCATGTTAATGCCGAACTCATGCAGGTGGTGTCAGCGTAGCGATAGCGATAATCCCCACCCCACCCCACCACACCCCACCCCACCACACCACACCCCACCACACCACACCCCTCCTCCTGGGATCTCGGTCCCTGACGGTACCTCTCCGGAAACAATGCGGCGTTAAACGCGTCTAACCAATGAGCGAACCTTGGTCGTCATCCCTCGGAAACAGGGTGGCTTTCAAAGGCAATGAAGCCCTTTGTATTATTATTAATATTACTGATGTTGTATTTGTTTATGTCCTTTTATCCTAAGACGTCACTATGAATGTCTTGATTACTAGTGGAACTGAAGCAACGGCAGATATGTGAGTCGGCCTTTGTTCTAATTAATAGCTTCACCGTTGAGAAATAAAGTTTAATCAATCAATCAGTCAATCAGTCAATCAGTCAATCAATCAATCAATCAATCAGTCAGTCAATCAATCAGTCAATCAATCAGTCAATCAGTCAGTCAGTCAGTCAACTTTCCAATCTTTGTTTCCTCCAACCGTTGTTGGACAGCCGCGCAAAAAAAAAAAAAGAAAAAAAAAAAAAGGGAAAAAAAAGCTACGCTTATTCTGTGCCTGGTATCAGGCGGTATTTTCGTGTTTTCCATTTCCGTGTGGAAAGACTGTGTTGATACTGCTAAATGTTGGCACTGACTTTATTTGGTTAGTCCACTGACTCAGCCAGAGCAGGCTGTGAGAGTGTATACGTAAGTAAGTAAGTTGGTGTTTTACGCCCAGTCAACCGATGCGGTTATATCGGGGCGATGAGTGCATATACATGTACACCGACCGCCCTCAGGCCAAAATATGTCACGGGTTGCTGCACTCTCTTTATGCAACCAGAGCGCCACGCTGTTACTTAAAAGACGTCGCTGGAGTGTGTAACAGTAATAATGATAGCGTAATAATGATATTACACGTTTGGTAATACATTTTATATATGCCGCACCTGTCCCAGTGTAAAAACAACAACATTGCAGGGCCGCAGTCATGTAACAGGTAAAACATATATATGCGTAATATAACACGTAAAACATATATGCATAATAAACAGGATCTGGCTAATATAATTGCGTAGACAGTACTAATGAACGATCACTAAAAAAAATATTAAAAAACTAAATAGCGTAGAATTTATCAAACTGGGTGACGTAACTGTGTTGAAATCAAACTACACTAGCTAGCAACTGCAGACCCACACTCACGCACGCATTTCACGGGCGCTGAAAGACTCGTTGCATTTTTTCAGAAGACAATAAACAAGGCAGGATGAACAATGAGACAGCATACACATAATAATAACGCACGTGTTACGTACTTATTCGTGATGCCAAGCGTTCTTCAGTCAGAGAGAGAGAGGGGGAGAGAGAGAAAGAGAGAGAGAGGGACAGTGAGAGAGAGAGAGGCGCAATGAACTGGGTTACATTTAAATGCGCATGTATTTACGTATGGATTTGTGACGCTCAGCATTCTTCAGTTTCAGTTCACTGAGAAAGGTTTCAAGAAAACCGAAAATTCTGAACACACTGTGGTGTTACTGTTGCTTTTATTTATCCTACATAATAATAATAAATTACGATACCAACAGTGTTCAAAGCACTGGACAGGAAAACAACAGCTCAACGAAACACGGATAAGTGGTTTAGCTTTTCACTTCATTTTTCATCGTTTTTCACCGTTTAGCTGTTGACTATATAAGTGTCGTTTTGTAGCTTGACAACGGGGATTACCCCGAAAATTTGCCGTTTTGTCTTGTCCTAATAAACAGCGTGTTTATGTGTTTGGATCTTACGTCATTTTCATGCAGTTCAACAAGTCGTCGCAGCTGTCGTTGCTGGCGACAGTGGTAGGTGGGACTGGCACCAACACGTGTTGGCGAGGCGATTAGCAGAACCCGGGGTCTTGAGAGCAACCACTTGTACCTGCTTTCACTTCTCTTGGCAAAGCACCAGCTCCGTGCCTTGTGTCAAAAACACGCAAGAGGCGGGAGCATAGGAGACGAGAGTCCACAACGGGAGACCTTTCTCGCCCGAACCGTGCACTGCAGTCTTCTCTGTCGAAAGATCCAAACACGAAAAGGTTGAAAGAACGCTAGCAGTCATTCTGTTTCAGTTTAGTTTAGTTTTTTGTTGTTGTTGTTTTCCTCTTCTTTTTTGTTGTTGTTGTTGTTGTTGTTGATGATGATGAATTACTTAAAAAGGTTTCAATGTACATGAGGAAAAACAGTTTCTAAGAAGTCAGTGCTGTGAAGAAAGTCTGTTCAATTCATTTCATTTCAGTATAAGAATTTAAAATTTAAAAAAATTAAGAATTCGGTGCTGTAACGAAAATCTGTTTAACTCACTTCGTTTCATGAACAAACATAAGGAAAATAAAATTTTACGAAGTCATTTCTTCGCGAAAAAAAAAAATAAGTCGGTTCAGTTCATTTCAGCATGAGGAAAAGCAATATTTAAGAAGTCAGTTCAATCCAGTTTATTTCAACTTAAGGAAAAACGGTTTTTAAGAAGTCAGTGCTGTAAAAGAGAGAGAGAGTGAAGTCAGTTGGGTGGCTGCTTCCACCCCATTGTCAGGCTGGAGGCTGAAGACGTATGGGCTGCCTCTCTAGCTGTCTGTCTGTCCCGCCTGCCTGTCTGTCTCTTTCTTCCTGTCTGTATCTATGTATGTCTTTCTTCCTGTCTACCTCTCTAGCTGTCTGTCTGTCCCGCCTGCCTGTCTGTCTCTTTCTTCCTGTCTGTATCTATGTATGTCTTTCTTCCTGTCTACCTCTCTAGCTGTCTGTCTGTCCCGCCTGCCTGTCTGTCTCTTTCTTCCTGTCTGTATCTATGTATGTCTTTCTTCCTGTCTACCTCTCTAGCTGTCTGTCTGTCCCGCCTGCCTGTCTGTCTCTTTCTTCCTGTCTGTATCTATGTATGTCTTTCTTTCTGTCTACCTCTCTAGCTGTCTGTCTGTCCCGCCTGCCTGTCTGTCTGTCTGTCTCTCTCTCTTTCTTCCTGTCTGTATCTATGTATGTCTTTCTTTCTGTCTACCTCTCTAGCTGTCTGTCTGTCCCGCCTGCCTGTCTGTCTGTCTGTCTGTCTCTTTCTTCCTGTCTGTATCTATGTATGTCTTTCTTTCTGTCTACCTCTCTAGCT
>OY757544.1:26939068-26963392 GCA_963584105.1 Alviniconcha strummeri | reverse complement strand
GTCATATCCATCATGGTTCCTGCAAATAACAAAACCCGATACAAGACATGTCACATTCAGAAAACACCCATCCACATCCAACTCAGAGTCAAATTCAACATGCACCGAACACAGATTTTCATACATTATTCTGATACTGACACCACACGCAGTGCACATGAATAATGATGACATAATAAACCATGACTGCACATAATAATAATAATAATAAATGCTTTTCTAATGCGCCGAATCCCTCTATGACTACATTTCTTCTGTGGGGCCCAAATACATGAAACATTACAACAGTACACAACGTAATTTAATAATCTATTACATATCTTACTCTCATGAATTGCACAAGACAAAAATACGCAAAGTTCCAAAGTGGGGCCCGAAATGAAGCAGCACCATCGTCTCTATCAATAGGAATGAAACAGAAAATATACATACAGATGTTGTTGTTGTTGTTGTTATTTTTGTTTTTGTTATGGTGTGTGTGTGTGTGTGTGTGTGTGTGTGTGTGTGTGTGTGTGTGTGTGTGTGTGTGTGTGTGTGTTGTGTGTTGTTGTTGTTGTTGTTGTTGTTGTTGTTGTTGTTGTTGTTGTTGTTGTTGTTGTTGTTGTTGTTTGTTGTTGTTGTGTTGTTGTTGTTGTTGTTGTTGTTGTTGTTGTTGTTGTTGTTGTTGTTGTTGTTGTTGTTGTTGTTGTTGTTGTTGTTGTTGTTGTTTTCCGGTTATTGGTGGGTTTTTTGGGGGTTGTTGTTTTTTGTTTGTTTGTTTGTTTGTTTGTTTGTGTTTATTTGTTTTGTGTCCCGTTTGTTAACAATCGCCATTTCAAAGTATCGAAGACACGGCCGTGAGTGCTGCCATTGTGTGCACTGCAACCAGCGTCAGTGACGTCAGGACCAAGGCCGGTATTTGTGGCAGCAGTGGCAATTACGTTGCGAGCCAGTCCTTTTTTCTTTTCTTTTTTTATTCTTCACTAGTAAAAAAATAAACCACAATCGTTCTACCACGGGGAGCCAAATTCGAAACAAAATTCGTACTTCTTTTGTGTGTGGATTTGACCAAACAACTACACGAACACAGGAGATGAAAATGTCTGGCATGTTTTGCTCTTTTAGACCAGCTTTGCCTTGTAAAGAGGACCTCACAAAATGATGTGCAAAACAGCCTTACATCAAAACGACAAACGAACAGCTACTTTACTCCAAAGCAATGGAAAGTTGGTACGATTTATCTTTACGCATCCATGCACATTAATTTTCTTCGATTGTTAGTACTGAGGGGGAGAGAGAGAGAGGGGGAGAGCAGACAGACAGAGACAGAGAGACGGAGAGAGACAGAGAGGGAGATCCATTCGCTTTCCGCCCGCAAAAACACATCCATAATAAACCCTGCGTCTTGCATACAGTTGCATAAATACCCTTCAGTACCTTGAGGAACTATACGGTGACGCCCTCCTCTGTGTTCTCTTCACCACCACCACCACCACCACCACCCCACCCCCCACCCACCCCCCGCTCAGTCTTTCTTGTATCTTGTCTTCATTCCCTCCACCCAATCTTTTGATTGAAGTGTTGCTTTAATTACGTCCACAGAAACCGTAGGCTTATCAGGGACGGGAGCCCAGGACGGCCCGCACCTCGACTTTCACACAGCTCCTAATCTCACCTGTACGCTGTCTTATATACCCCTCCACCCAGTCTCACCTGTGTCTGTCTTCACCCCTCCACCCAGTCTCACCTGTGTCTGTCTTCACCCCCTCCATTCAGTCTCACCTGTATCTGTCCTCCCCCCACCCCCTCCAACCAATCTGTCTTTCACCTGTCCACCCAGTCTCACATGTGCGCTGTCTTATATATACCCTTTGACACAATCTCATCAACCCTCCACCCAATCTCACCTGTGTCTGTCTTGTCTGTCTTATATACCCCTCCACTCAATCTCACCTATGCATCTCAGTGCTGACGAAAGCCAGCAAAAAGAAAGTGGGGAACCAAAGCTCTCTCTCTCTCTCTCTCTCTCTCTCTCTCTCTCTCTCTCTCTCTCTCTCTCTCATCTCTCTCTCTCTCTCTCTCTCTCTCTTCTTTTCTCCTCTTTTTTCTCTCTTTTTTCTTCTAATGGTAGAGTCGGTCTGAAAACCAGCCTGCTCCCTCCTCCACTGAGAGAAATCAGCTCGAAGGAAGCACTGGAGAAAACACTCGGCAGACTATGTAATTATACGCACGGCTATGCCGTGCAGCACGTGCGGCCTTCGTGTACTTACACACAGATGGCGATCTGAAGTCCGCACTGACCAAAGACCATGCCGCCGCTTTCTGTGCAGTGGGGGCTAGGGTCTGGATCCGACTGGCACACGTAGGGGTTGCTGCAGTCTATGGCGTAGGGCAACTCTACCACCTCATTGTTGTCGTCGTCGCTCAAGCCTGAGCGGCAGCAGGAACAAGAACAACAGCGTCAGCAGCAGCAACAACAACAACAAAACAAATTTGAATTTATTTATTTTTTAAACAAATTAATTTATTTTAAAGGAACAACAGTGTCACGAACAGGGTCATCTTGTTTTCTCATCTCACACAAGCCTGGCAGGGGTCAAAGTGTTGGTAGGTAATAATAAATATGATGAGATTTTATTTTCTTTCTTGTATATTGCTGTTTTTCATATGTACTTGTGCTTGTGTGTGTGTGTGTGTGTGTGTGTGTGTGTGTGTGTGTGTGTGCGTGCGCGCGTGCGACGTCGTGTGTGTGTGTGTGTGTGTGTGTGTGTGTGTGTGTGTGTGTGTGTGTGTGTGTGAGTGTGTTGCGTGTGTGCGTGCGTGTATGCGGTGTGTGTGTGTGTGTGCGTGTGTGTGTGTGCCTGTTGCGTGTGTGTTTGTCTTATTTTGTTTTCATTACTGGAATGTGTGTGTGTGTGTGTGTGTGTGTGTGTGTGTGTGTGTGTGTGTGTGTGTGTGTGTGTGTGTGTTCGCGCGGCGCGCTCGTGTATGTGTCTCTGTGTGTGCGTGCGTGCGTGCGTGCTCGTGTGCGTGCGCGCGCGCGCGTAGTGTATGCGCTGAATCTTGATAACGTACATTTAAAAAGCATATAGCGCTTAGGGCCTGTGCGGGTTATATGCATGGAAAAGAGAGAAATAAGAAAGAAAAGAAAAAAACAAGGAAGGAAACCATTCAAAAATGTGTGTAGTCCACGTTACAAATGAAAGAAGAAGCGATTAAACTTGATTACCTGACATCGCCACAGCGAGCAGAGCGCTCCAGCCCAGAAACCATCGGCCAAAGCCAAGTAGACATTGTGGTGGAGACTGACTAGGTGAGTGAGGTGACTGGCTGTTTCACTCCGTTTATATCAGCACCGTTCAAACCTGTGACTACGACTGATCGCAAATTCCAAACAGACCTGTCACTAGACGACGGCGTGCCGAGCGTTGGCAACAACTGATTGGAGAGATGGTGACGATTGTGATGGTGGTGATGATGGTGATGATAATGGTGATGATAATGATGATGATGCTTTATTCCTAAAGATTTAAGCACAAATCGGATTTTTGGCAGCTTAGTCAGTCTGTCCCTGATTACATGCACAGCAATACTCACCACAAGAGACTGATTGATTCACTGAATTTTAACGTTTAAGGAGAGAGAGCGACACACAGACAGACAGACAGACAGACAGACAGAGCGAAAGACAGAGACAGAGAGAGACCCGCGACAGACAGAGACAGAGAGCGAGAGACAGACAGACTGACAGAGACACAGAAAGTGAGAGACACTGAGACAGACAGACAGAAACAGACACTGCGACAGAGCGAGAGATAGATAAAGACAGACAGAGGCAGAGAGAGCGAGAGGCAGAGAGAGCGAGAGACAGAGACAGACAGACAGACAGAGCTGAGAATGGGATGTGTGTGACGAAAGTACCCACCGGACAAACACCAAAGGAAGAATCAGTGACTGAGTGAGGTTCAAGAGCAAGGGGAGAGAATTAAGCCACTGGACGGGACTGAGTAGGGAACAACGTTTAAGGGGTGACAACTGCTGATCAGCAAGGATTGCGATCAAAGTTCCGAAAACAGCTCATCTCTCGTTCTTTGTTTCGTGGACACTTCGGAACTCCAGAGCGCCGCCCAGTGGCTGTAGTAACCTAGCTCCCTCAGTGTTGCCAAACACACCAGACCACGGAAGAATCCAGTCGCCTGAAATACTGTCTGCATGCTTCTCCTAGTCCGGCATTTCGAACATGGTGCCACCCTAACAAAAGCTAACAGGTGAGTGGTTGATAGCCATTGTACGTGTGTCATTCTTTGGCATCAAAATGAAATGTTTCATGTCAACGGTGGGGAAATATGGAAGGCCTGACATACAATTAGGTACAAGTAGGCAACAATTTATAAAAAATAAAAATAAAATAAAAAGTAAATAACTTGGTGTTTTACGCCCAGTCAACCAGTGCGGTTATATCAGGGCGATAATAATAATTATAGATATATATATATAAAGCTGTGCTGATCTACATTACAGGGTTGAAATCAGTCTATCTCCCGATCTGTCACTTCCACACCGACTCCCAAACTGGCTCCAACTCCGTGATGGACTCCAGCTGTTCTGAAAACGGCCCCAGACCATTCGCTTCCATCTGGCGATCGTGATCTAGCCGTTACAAACCGGAAGGCAATAAGCGCCCATCGTGTTGACAGACGACACAAAACCAGGTTATCAGTATCACAGCTGCAAAGCAAATCGTCTGGTTCAGCAATTTTGATGTTGGGAATCTCAAGCGGCGACACACTTGCTACCGGGCACGGGTCTTGTCGATGGTTGGTTGGTTGGTTGGTTGGTTGGTTAGTTAGTTAGTTAGTTAGTTAGTTAGTTAGTTAGTTAGTTAGTTAGTTAGTTAGTTAGTTAGTTAGTTAGTTAGTTAGTTAGTTGGTGATTTGAGCCCAGTCAACCACACAGGGTTATAATATCGGGGCTAATAATAAAATATTTATTTTTAAACAAAAACTCAAAGGGGACACCCGGGAGCAAACCGGAGACTTCTCGATCGCTGGGAATCGAATAACTACATAAGTAAATAATAAATAAATGAGTCGTAGTCATGTGTGTGTGTGTGCGTGCGTGCGTGCGTGCGTGCGTGCGTGCGTGCGTGCGTGCGTGCGTGCGTGCGTGCGTGCGTGCGTGCGTGCGTGCGTGTGTGTGTGTGTGTGTGTGTGTGTGTGTGTGTGTGTGTGTGTGAGTGTGTGATAAATAAAAAATAAATAAATGAGTCGTAGTCGTGTGTGTGTGTGTGTGTGTGTGTGTGTGTGTGTGTGTGTGTGTGTGTGTGTGTGTGTGTGTGTGTGTGTGTGTGTGTGTGTGTGTGTGTGTGTGTGTGTGTGTGTGTGTGTGTGTGTGAGTGTCAGTTGTTTCATTTTCCGAGTTGATTCAGTCACGGTAGTCACGAGTTTGCATAGAGGCACTGCCATTTGCGTCGTACCGTCTGTCTTTGGCGGAAACAAAAACAAAATAAAACCAACAACAAAAAGCGGCCATGATCCAGTAGCCTAGCAGTGTCTCGGCTTGTGTCATGAGCCAACCTTTCTCTACGGCCGCTGCTCATTGGTAAACAACGACTCTGAACATTACCAATAAAATGGCTACCCCCTAAGGAGCAAGGTACTTCCGTTAAATTATTTTTAATATTGATGGAACCAGAACGAGGCCTGCGAACTGAAATATTTGCACATTTGGTCAGGTCGATTTTATTATAATAATATTGACCAACGGGTGAAGCACACACTCACCTATTCGGCAGCTATCTCATTCAAACTCTCGCAGATTGCCTCTCTCTCTCTCTCTCTCTCTCTCTCTCTCTCTCTCTCTCTCTCTCTCTCTCTCTCTCTCTCTCTCTCTCTCTCTCTCATTTTGGCTCAAAGAGCACCTGCACTGAAGCATGAAGAACCGGCGATGGTTCAGGCGAGCCGTGACTGATCAGATGAGGCGCACCAGGCCGGCTAGTCACGTGATGCACAGACGGCAGCCGCACCTCAGTCGTAACTGACACGGCATCAACAGTGTCCACGGAGCCAGTTCAGCGCCACTAGTGAGTGTCTCTCTACCCCGGCTCCTGTCTTCAAGTTGTTCTGAGCGAGCTTCTCCATATTCAAGTTCTGGTCAGTAACTTGATCTCCAAGGAGACGGTCGGAACTCTGTGAATCAGTCCTGGGACTGACTTTTGTTGTTGTTGTTTTTGTAGTTTTACATAAAGTATCATCAGAATCATCCAAACGGTCATACGAAGCGAATAAACCCAACACTATTTGCAACAGAATGTGTGTTTATCATATTTGTGCCCATCAGTGTGCGTAGTGCTAACACGACTGAGACATCACTGACTGATGTTGATCTAGACTCAGTCAGTCTAGTTTCTGAGTAATCGTGCACTCTTCCGGGGTGCTGACGTCGTTTCTGAGTAATCGTGCATTCCGGCCTGAAGTATGATGTTGACGTCGGCAAAACAATGAGGACTCGCCCATTTACAGACTGAAGGCCCTAATCAAAGTAACTTTCGTTGCAAATGTTGGCTTCAGTCACTTCGCACTGGATCAGTGACTGACACTGGGGGTGACTTTTGACATTCAGTTGCCGTGGCCCAAAACGGCGTTTAAAATATCCCAGGAACTTGATTTCCGACCGCCTCCTTGGATATTACCTCGAACACCACTACGACTACGACAAAAGTAGCCGTAATCTTCAACAGCTTGAAAGTTGCGGGACGGCTACAGCAGTGGCTGCGGCCGCCACATGACTGACCCGGCCGGGACTGTTTCAGTCGCCTAAATTACTCATCTTACTGTTGTTAACACTGTTGGGTAGGAATACTAAATGAGCCATGGTGTGATATGGCTAGCCATTAATTCATCAGCGTCTGTTCCTTCTTGTTGACGAAGACGGGGTACTGAAACTAACGAGTCTAAAAGTACGGCACCGCAAATTACGTTGGTAAAGGTGCCCATTACAATAACCAAGGGAGTGCATTTTCGAATGAGCCACGCTAGTTACTTCCCTTTACAGAAGAACTGTTTACGAGGCTTTCATAAAAGCACGTTCAAACTGTTCAACCAACAACACTTTTCGTTTATCAACAACAAGAAGTGAAACACGACACACAAAGTTAGAGCGTAATATTTAAAAAGTTTCGAGGAGTAACTTTAGCTACGTTAAAATATTACATAATATTTTGCAAACCTGGCTATTTTGGCAAGGGTCCCTGGGCTGGGGTCTAGCTGTACTGCATCCCTAATAAAAGGGCCTTTGTCACTATGGCACTCGGTGCCTCACGGCATCGGGCGGAATCGCAATCAAGAGATTTCGGAGGCAGAATTTCTGTCACCGGGGCAGTTGGTGCTCGCTAGGCCTGACGCCCCACGGTTAACGCAAATGTCAGTAACACTATCCGAACACTTGAGGTTAAGTGTATATTTTCATTAAAACAGTACTCCTTTTAACCTTGTACGTATGTGTGTGGATTTTATTAAATAAAACAGTATTCCTTTTAACCTTGTACGTACGTGTGGATTTTCTTTTAGAACGCTAGCAGTGATTCTCGTTTCAGATTTTGTTGTTAATATAACATAAACGTATATGTAAATAAAAGTACATAAACTCAGGTGGAGTTATGTAGCTTGTATTTACTGCCATGCCAAGTGGATTACAGTTGAATGACTTGCGTTTGAGTGTTTTCTGTTATAGTTTTTAATGTGGGTGTTGTATTTGGTGTTATATTTATGCATAGTACTTTTTCGTTATATTGCTTCTTATGATCGTTTGTGACTTTGTACTGTGCAGTGAACTTGTTTTTAACAGGGTGTAGCAGTTTGGAATGCAGCAGGTTCTTTTCATCACAAAAATCAACTGACACCCGATGCCTTTGCATAACATCTGAGTTGAAAACATCAGAATTTCATTAAAACAGAATGTGAAGTAAGCCTTTCAACTTTCACTGAAACACATGTACACAGTCAGCTTGTACTGCAAGTTTCAACACAAGTTGATGCAACCTTTGCTGACTGAGAAACATAATCCAATTACCACTTTAAATCACATCACACAACCTCCCAAAGACAGCCTACTGTTGCCTTGAAATGTTTGCCATGAATGCCTCTGTATTTTGGCGGCTGGGCATTCTGTTCAGGCTTTCCTTATCTGGAACAACCTTCCTGCTCACATCTGACACTGCGGTTCTCTCTCACAATTCAAAATGTCTCTTAAAACCTTTTTCTTTACTTCTGCCTACTCTGAGTTACTCTAACCCTTTCACAGGCATTGGATGCTGTACTCGATTTGTTTTCAAGTTTTTTTTTGTTTTTTGCCAACTCTTCACTGGGATTATTGGAGAGTGGAGAGAGAGGGAACGAGGGGTTGTGAGATTGTGGTGTGTGTGTACATATGCACGTTTGTGGGGGAGTGGGAAGAGGAGGGATAGAGTGAGATACGGTCATGCATTATTAAATTAGGTTGTCTTATTGTAATGTTTCATATTCAGCACTTGGAGCCTCACACATACATAATCATAGAGGGATTCGGCGCATTAAAAATGCATTGATTATTGCTACACATTACAGGAATGCTTGCATGCCTGATGGCAATGACTGCACGTGGTAAGAACAGGTTTGCCTCGGTGCCCCTCTCAAGCACTGTCTTAAAGAACCATGTGGCAAGTGTTTGTTGTTGTTGTTGTTGTTGTGTTGAATCTGGTATTGTGGTATGTTTCAAAGCAAACTTCCTTTTACAGGACTATAAGTATTATCTTACACACCACAACGTCAACCAGTAGCTAGCCAGTCAAAGGCCTTTGCTGTGCTTGTATTGAAATTTCTTTAAACTGAACCATAATAATTTAGTTTTTTCACTTTATTTTAGTTTCCTCATTTTCAGTTTACAGCCACATTCAAACTCCAAAATCAAACATCTGCACCCCCCCTCCTCTCCTCCATACACACGTGCACACACACACACAGACATGTGCACGCAAACACACACACATGCACGCACACACACTTTTTCTTCATCTTTACAGCCACACTTAAACTCCAAAATCAAACATCCGCACCCCCCCCCCCACACACACACATAGTTTCTTCATCTTTACAGCCACATTCAAACTCCAAAATCAAACATCCCCCCCCCCCCCAACACCCACGCAGTTTCTTCATCTTTACAGCCACATTCAAAACTACAAAATGCTGCATTCTAATGGTATCTGCGCATTCACTCACCCTTTCCTTCACACACCACCACCACCCTTCCACACCCCAATACGCCCCCCCCTCCCCCCCCCCGAGTTAAGATCACAAGATGGCAATCCGGCAGGGTGTGCACTTGACTCTGTCCACAACAAACTCCTTGAGCAGCACGGTCAGGTCGCGCCGGACGTCAGGAATGTCTACCATCCTCTTCAGCTTGACATCCCTCCAGTTCCAGTCCAGCACCACTGCGTGCAGCCGCTCCAGCTTCAGGCACTCTGCACAGTGCAGTCACCATGGTAACATGATGGAACTCCTTCCCTTCCGTGTTCGTCCCCTGTCTTCCACTATCATCACTTGTCCCCTGTCTTCCACTATAACATTTGTCCCATCTTCCACTATCATCACTTGTCCCCTGTCTTCCATTATCACCACTGACATTTGTCCCCAGTCTTCCACTATTATCACTTGTCCCCTGTCTTCCATTATCACCACTGACATTTGTCCCCAGTCTTCCACTATCATCATTTGTCCCCTGTCTTCCACAGTATTCACTTGTCCCATGTCTTCCACAATCGTCACTTGTCCCCTGTCTTCCACTATCATCATTTGTCCCATCTTCCACTATCATCGTTGACATTTGCCCCTGTCTTCCACTATCATCATTTGTCCCCTGTCTTCCACTATCATCATTTGTCCCCTGTCTTCCACTATTATCATTTGCACCCTGTCTTCCACTATTATCATTTGCACCCTGTCTTCCACAATCATCAATTTTTGTTGTTGTACTTGTGTGACGCCCTTTGAGCACTAATTAACTCCCTTGTGTGTTGATTCCACTATCATCCCCTGTTTGTCTTTCCTGACTTTATATACATGTTATATCTGTAGATATATATACAGGTTCACAGGCCACATTAATGTCATTATTGACAAAGGGCAAAAACTCTGTTGGCATGTGAATTCTGTATTGTTGTTTTTCTCTCTCTCTCTCTCTCTCTGAAACACTTCTTGGTCAGTCTGAAGGAGGCCTGACCCGTTTTCATGCTTTTTAATTAATGCCTTTTCTTACGCTTTTCAGCAGCACTCTGCGTTCTCAAATTCATCATTCTTTGTAATTTATGGAAATTCTCATTTACATTGCCATCGCTCCGCTACAATTATTTGATTACCTTAACTGTAGCTCAGATAAAAATTGGTGTTGCAAGTTGAAATCGAAGCAGATAGCTGAGGGGCAAGGGTATTTGGAGCTCACTCTACTCTACGTTTCTTGGCACTGCAAGTGGAAATGAAGACAGACAGGCAAGGGAGAATTTTCTTCTTCGTGGTCAACTATACTCTTATTTCAGTATCTGTTCCACCCCCATATTACCGCAGTAGTACGTAAAAGATCCCAGTCACTGTGCCAAAATTGCAGGTGGCAGGTTACAGATAACAGGCATACACTTTACGTATGCAGCTTTGCATGAAGTGACATGGTGCATGGTTGTATGGTGTACACAGAAAGTGCCAAGACGGCAGCAGTTTCATGTGGCACCAGCCATGTCAGCAGTGTAAGTACACCACTTCAGTGGATATTTAAAAACGCGCTATAAAAAGCTAGTCGCTCATGTAGAATCACATGCGAGTGCAGTGAGTCTGCATGAGAGCGGAGAATAGCACAATATAAAAGCAATCAACATGGTATTTGGAGCTGACTCAATTCCTAGTTTACAGGTTTCTTGGCATTGCAAGTGAAAATGTTGGCAGTGCAAGTTGAAATGAAGACTGACAACTACGGGCAAGGGTATTTGGAGTTCACTCAACTCCTAGTTTACAAGTTTCTTGGCACTGAAAGCAGAACTGAAGGCAACCCTCTTTCAATCTGACTTACCGGCCTCCAGCAGAGCTTGTACCCGGTTTGGCGTGCCAATACAGGCATGGCACACCTTTTTCTGCAGGAACTTCTTCTGCTCTTCCAACTGCACACACAGATGGATCAGCCCAAGCAATAGCTCTTTAGTTTAACACAACACTCCTACAAAGCAGTACGATGAAAGTGAGCAGCTGAAAATCTTTAACACAACACTCCTACAAAGTAGTATGTGATGAAAGTGAGCAGCTGAAATTTTTTAACACAAAGCTCCTACAATGAAAGTGAGAGCTGAAAATCTTTAACACAAAGCTCCTACAATGAAAGTGAGAGCTGAAAATCTTTAACACAAAGCTCCTACAATGAAAGTGAGAGCTGAAAATCTTTAACACAAAGCTCCTACAATGAAAGTGAGAGCTGAAAATCTTTAACACAAAGCTCATAGAGTCATACAATGAAAGCAAGCAGCTAAAAATCTTTAACACAAAGCTCCTACAATGAAAGCGAGAGCTGACAATCTTTAACACAAAGCTCCTACAATGAAAGCGTGAGCTGACAATCTTTAACACAAAGCTTCAACAATGAAAGTGAACAGCTGAAATTCTTTAATACATTTTACAAAGCTTCAACGATGAAAGTGAGCAGCTAAAAATCTTTAACACAAAGCTCCTACAATGAAAGTGAGCAGCCAAGAAAAAAATATAAATAAATGACAGACCAAAAACAAACACAGTCTGGGTCAAAATAGTACAGCAATACTAACAGCACTTGGAGGATTATCAAACACTGCCATTTCTAAACTTAACTTTGTTGACGACGGTCAGGCCAAGTGGCTGCACACAATGACAGTAAGCGTCCTTGCTCACCTGAGTCACATGCACTGCCTTTTTGATACCAGGCATGATGACTGGTTGGTAGACTAAGCTGGTTTAATGCTGAGCTGTCTCCGAAGAGGTGCTGGCAGGGACCTAGATCCCGGGAGGTGGGGGAAGAGGGAGAGATTATATGCCTATCACTACATTGTCACCACCAGAATTATTTCTGCATTAAGATGGGGAGTGATGAGAGCCATTTTAATGTTTCATTAACCCACTTGGCCCCAGACCACCTGTCACCACCCACTCTTTTTCCTTACTGCGAAACCCCAGACTGCCCAGTAGCAGCCAGCTAGCTGATGCTCCATACAAGCATCTCTGCTTATGCAAATAGGAATGGGATTCTCGCGAGACTTTTAGCCTCATTTCTGCTATTGTTTACTACTTCTGGTGATGTCGTTTGTTTGAAGTTTGGCAAAGTTTGAGAGATGCTGTGAATTTTCAAAGTTGCAAGATGGATGCATGATAGATGGCCGAAAATAAACAAAAGCCCTACTTTTAGCAATGGCATCGGAGCTTCATCCTTTGATATTTGAACTGCAAATTTGGCTCAGTCGCTTACTGTGGGCACCCTAACAAACTCACGGAGCTTCATCTTTGGAAATTCAAACTGGAAATTTTGCAAAGTCGGATACCCTGTTGGCCCCCCAAACCCCAACATTCAGATGCAGACATTTCTGACTTGGGATTTTTTAATTTTTTTATGTGTTTATTTTTTAGTGAAAAAAATCTAAACCTGTTGGATATACAAGAACACTGTATTCGCAAACTGGGAAAAATACAAAGTGAGCTGAAACTTTTGTTTGGTGTTTATTACTGATTTTTAAAGTTGTATACCGCGATCATTTGACACAGTTACTTCCCTTTGCAAGGGATGTTGTAGCTAAAGGGTAGCGGCTGGTCTGGGGCCAAGTGGGTTAACTGATTCATCTTGGAGTAAATCAAGGGGGGCAACTTACCTTCATGTGTTTGGCAAACAGTTTGGCCGTTTTGCAGTCTTTGCCCAGAAATGACTTGAGTTCTCTGGAACACAAACACAGGCACGTGATGTTAAGAAACAGACTCTCATCTCTCAGCAAAAGTGACCCCCAAACTCAAAGTGGGACACAAAGCACACATACACACACATGCACACACACATGCATGCATGCACACATGCATGCACACACACACACACACACACACACAAAACACACTCATGCATGCACACACCCACACCCACACACACACAGGCATACATACTCACACACAAACACCTGCCCAGTAAGTCTGGTTTCTACAGGTATTCCATACAAGCAGTCTGGATTCTCCATCTGATCACACCGCAGTCTTCTGCTTCAGTTTCTGTTGTTCTCTAAACTGACTTCACAACTTTTACTGGCACACCCATGTTCTTTTGTTCTAAACTGAATTGACAACTTTCACCCACATCCCATGTTCTACTGTTTTAGATATTTTTGTATGCTGAAAATTAAGGCATACAAAATATGCCCACAGTGTATGAATAAACAGGTCTACAAGTGGGGGTGGGGGGAGGTGTAATGTCCAACTAGCAGACGAAATAATGCTAATCAGCATTATCTCCCTTATATTTATATTTGCACATGCGCCGGTACTAAGCAACCTGATATACACAAAACATGCGCAGTGACACTAACTGGAAAATGCCCACCTAACCGTGATCCAGTGTGGCAACGGACAGAGCTGGTGCAAGACACCAAAGCCTTGATGGTGCAAGACACCAAAACTGGCGACGAGTGAAGGAAATCGAACGGATCAAATCACAAAGTATGGCTTTGCCGAATTTTTATCCATTTCTCATTCACAGCAATGAACAATCGTCCAGTGTTCGGTGGAGAAAATACATTGACAAGTTTGAAAACCTTGTGTGCGCACTCGATGTGCATGACGATGTGAGGAAGAAAGCACTCCTTCTTCACTACATAGAAGACGAAGCCTATGATATTTTCGACAGTTTTTCAGATGAACAGAAGGGAGTAGGTTCAGTGAACGCAGAAGGAGAAGCAAATGAGTACGAAACGCTAAAACACTCATTTACAACCTACTTCACACCAAAACAAAATTCAACCTATGAAATATACAAATTTTGACAGGCAAAACAGACGCGAGGAGAAACAATTGATGAGTTTCACACAAGACTTAGAACACTGGCAAACACCTGCGATTTTCATGACGTCAAACAAGAAATATTGACGCAAATCTTACACGGATGTCATCCCGTCTGAGAAGAAGAGGATTGATGACAAATTTACCTCTCGATCAACTTCTGGCTGAAGCTAGATCATATGAACTTGCTGAATGCAGAGCAGCTGAGATTGAGGGTGTGACTGTCGGTGTCAACAAGGTGACACAATTCAGACGTGGTCGTGGTCGTTATCGTAGTAGTTCAAACAGAGGCAGTTCCAGTCATGGACCCACCAGAGGAGATCAGTCTGATCGTGGTGGCAGTCGTGGTCACTACAACAGCAGAGGTTGTGGTGGTTTTTCACACTGTAAATCATCTAATTGGGGTGGATTTTCACAGCATGGTGCCACGAATACTTGCCGTTACTGTGGTGGTCCCTTCCCACACCTCACTCCCTGTCCTGCCAAAGGGAAACAGTGCAGATTGTGTCAGAAAACTGGACATTTTGCTCAAGTCTGTGAATCGACGAATCATGAGGTGAGACAAGTAATGCAAGGAACTGAAAGTGAATTTTCAGATGGTGTGGACGACGTACAGTTTGTCTTTGCAGTCAGTAACAGTGTGACCAAGACTCCCACTGTTGAAACACGTATCTGTGACACAAACATCAGTTTTCTCATCGACACGGGTGCTTCAATAAACATCACTGATTACCAATCCTATCAAAAGATTTATCCAAGACCCAAACTACAGCCTCATTCACCCATGATCTATGCGTATGGATCTCAGTCAGCATTGCCTGTCATTGGTAACTTTTCTACTCAGATCATACACAAGAATGCCAACACAACGTCAACATTCTACGTTGTCAAGACTGACTCGAAATTAACTCATGGCAATCTTTCCAGTGGTGAAACTGCACAGAAACTTGGAATCTTACAGTTTGCGCTGTCATCCTCCATGCAAGCAAATGTAACACCGATGAATGTCTCTGAACAATTCCCCAAACTCTTCGCTGATGGCGTTGTCAGAATTTCAGATATCAAAATCAACTTCATATCGACCCGTCAGTGCAGCCAGTGTCCCAGCGACACAGACGTATTCCATTTCATGTCCGAAAAGATGTTGAGGCCGAACTCTACAGACTGGAGAAACTGGATATCATTGAGAAGGTCGATGGTCCAACTCCATGGGTCAGCCCAATTGTTGTTGTACCGAAAGCTGATGGTGGAGTTAGATTATGCATCAACATGCGGGAACCAAACAAAGCCATCAAAAGAGAGAAACACATCATGCCCACTCTCGATGATCTCATCTCAGACCTTAACGGCTCCACAGTATTTAGCAAGCTGGACTTGTCTAATGCGTATCATCCACTTGAACTTGACGAAGCCAGTCGTCAGGTTACGACATTCACTACACACGCTGGTATTCAACGTTACAGAGATACTATCTGACATTCCAGGCGTCCGAAACTTGTCAGATGACATCATCGTTTTCAGGAAGACTCAAGCAGAACACGACAGCAGTCTTCAAGCAACACTAAAAAGGCTTGAGGAGAGAGGAGTGAAGATGAACAAAGGAAAATGCACATTTTCTGTTCATGAACTTACTTTTTTCGGTCACATGTTTAGTGCTGAAGGAATCAAAGCTGATCCGAAGAAGATAGACACAATTGTCAACTGTGAAGCTCTGAAAAACGTCAGTGAAATTCAATCCTTTCTAGGAATGGCACAGTATGTTGCGCGTTTCATCCCATCCTCGTCGCCAGTTTTGGTGTCTTGCACCATCAAGGCTGTGGTGTCTTGCACCAGCTCTGTCCATTGCCACACAGACACTGGATCAAGGTTAGGTGGGCGTTTTGCAGTTAGTGTCACTGCGCATGTTTTGTATATATCAGGTTGCTTAGCACCGGCGCATGTGCAAATATGGGGGTGGGGGTGGGGGGTGAAGTAGTCTACAGGTATCTTTGCAGCAATGAAAGTGTGAGACGACCTGTTGAGCTGCACAGCTCTGATGGCGGAGCTGCAGAGGATGAGGATGAGCGGTGAGCCCGGTGACAGCTTGGCCTTTGTCACCACCTTGCCCCAGCCAGGCAGCACCTCACTCAGGTAATCCCCGCTCGCCAGCTGCCGGTTGGCCGGGAAGAAGTCTGATGACAAAAATGAGTCATGCATCAGCTCTCAGTCAGGACAACTCGTGGGTACGGGTGACACTCCCTTCACTGTCAGCTTCACTGAGAGATCTACATGTACTGACAACTCACACTTCATATACCCTTTAGGCTTTGCCATCAAGTTCACTAAGGGGTTGATGTCAAGACAATTCACACCTGACATGCCCTTTACCCTCAAATTCAATGAGGGATTGATATCAAGGCAACTCACACTTGACATTCCCTTTACCACCAAGTTCACAGAGGGGTTGATGTCAAGGCAACTCACACATGACATTCCCTTTACCACCAAGTTCACAGAGGGATCAATGTCAAGACAATTCACACTTGACATTCCCTTTACCACCAAGTTCACAGAGGGGTTGATGTCAAGGCAACTCACACTTGACATTCCCTTTACCACCAAGTTCACAGAGGGGTTGATGTCAAGACAACTCACTCTTGACATTCCCTTTACCCTCACATTCACAGAGGGGCTGTCACGATGACTCGCGCTTGACATTTCCTGTACCTGTTTCTGACATAATACCTGTACCTGTTTCTGACATGATTCCTGTTTCTGACATAATACCTGTACCTTTTTCTGACATACCTGTTTCTGACACAATACCTGTACCTGTTTCTGACATGATACCTGTTTCTGACATAATACCTGTTTCTGCTGACAGCTCATCTTCATCATCCGACTCTGAACCACAGCTGTCCCTGCGAGCCACAGCAACAGACGGCCTGAGCAGCACCTTGACATCTTCTGGAGTTCCCCCCCTTTTGAGGTTCTCCTCGTCCTCCACTGTGATCTTTTTCTGAAACATCATAGATTCATACAGGTCAGTACTTCAGTTGACAGCACAGATGGCTCCCTCCCAGCCACTCATCATTTCAGCAACCTCAGCCAATCAGAATTTCAAAAATTAATATTCAACACCAAAAAACAAAATAAACAGTGAAGCCCAGCAACAGGAGTGAAAGACCAGTGGATTCAGAACAAAACTTTTAACGATGCACATTGTCATTCACTGAAGACGAGATATCAGCTGGTATCAAATGAAACAAATTACCTACATTCAATTAAATGCCGAAATCAATCTCAAATCATTGTGCATTCCACAAGCTGACAATATCACATGGTGGTCTGACTGAAAGGTTGGGTTGAGGGGGAGGGGGGGTTACTCAGCCAGGCACAGATCCCTCTATCAGTTACTGTAAGGCTTGGTAAACTAAGTTGCATCCTTTGTGAGTGCTGGATGAAGGTGAACCTGTTTGGCTCAGCAGTCACAATGCCTGGTTGTTTAGCTAACACTGTAACAGTACTAACACTAACACAGTAACAGACCCATTGCTATAGGTTCAGTTCTGCTGTCGTTCTTAACACTAACAGTAACAACTGACACTATTTAGTCATGCTGTCCTCCATGACCATAACCAAAACACACAAAAAGGGAAAAAAAGGAAACAGAAAACAGGCACTGCAAAACATGCAATTTGTTTTAGTGAAAACACATTTTTTCAAGCAACAGGCATTTTAACTAATCTTCTTCTTCTTCTTCTTCTTCTTCTCTCTCTCTCTCACTCTCTCTCTCTCTCTCTCTCTCTCCTTTGGATTTAAGGTATTCCTGATCTAAACATAACACCACAACAATTAATTACTAGCTTGTTTTTCTTTTAAGCCTGTTCTTAACTGGGCGAATGTTTGTTCGCTGAACATACTTTGGATAGTTTGATGAACTATGATTCGTTTCTTAACTGAACTTTTAGTTCGCCGAACATGGTTTGGACAGTTCGACGAACTTTACTTCGTTCTCAACTGGCTTGTAATGAGATGCAAGCTTCGGCCCGAACTTGCGGCAGACGCGCAGCAGACAGTATGATCAAAACTGTAGGCTAAAGTCAAGTCAAGTCAGTATACTTTAATCATCGCTCACAGGGTAATTCAGCTAACTAGTATCTCATTCTGGGTCCCCGAGACAAGGCTGTGCCTCCCACAAGTCAACAAATTCCCTTCAAAGCGAGTGAAGAACCTCGCGACACCGTCATCCATTTTTATTTTTATTTCTTCTTCATCCACAGGAGAGCTCTGCTCTCAGCCAATCAGAGGCAATGTTCGGCGAATAGGGCAAATGTTCCCAGAACATGTTGAGTGAAGCTTTTTGGACCCCGAATATAGCTTTCTCACAGTTCAACAAATACTCCCAACTAGGTTCGCGAAGAAAAGTTCACCCAATTAAGATTATAAGAACCAACTAGGTTTGCCAAATACTTCCAACTAGGTTCATGAACAAACATTCGCCCAGTTAAGAATGGGCTTAACACTTCAAGTTCAACCTAAAATAAAACTTTCTTTTAAAAAATGTGCTTCAGTTTGACAAACCTACCCTTATGAACTTGCCCCTTCCCTTCTTCTTCTTCTTCTTGCTGCCTTTCTGTTTGCCTGCTGGCACTGCAGGCTGTGCAGTCTCCTCTGAAGACAAAGCCTCATCCTCACTGTCAGTGTCGCTCGCAGAAGCAGCACGCTTCACTCCCCTCTTCTCCTTGCTTTCCTCCCCTGATGCCTCCTCCTGATCTGAAAAAAAGACACAAGTCAATGACAATGGCACAATCAGTATTTTGTGGCAGTTTTTGATTGCACTTGAAAAATGCTGTGGAACTGCAGGGGTGAGAAGTGGGGTGTCTGGACAAATCTGAGTGGAGCTAGCAGACACCAATTATCTCCATTACCACACCACTTACATTTATAAACAGTATTCTACATGTTTACTTGTTTTTACTTTGCACTGTGGTCATTTTGAAAAGAATGTGTACAAATTTGCCTCAACAAGGAATTGTAGATTGTAAATGTAATACTCAATGAGGTTGATCTGATATGTGCCCTAAAAACTGACCCCTGTCAACCCAACAAAACCCCAGTGACAAAAACAGGACAACTATCCCCTGTCAACCCAACAAAACCCCAGTGACAAAAACAGGACAACTATCAAAGAGTATCATCTCATCTGGCATCTCATTGCTGCCAGGGTTTTGTTGGGTTGACCAGGTTTTTGTTTGCGTACATTTCGCTTATGTGGAAATTGGAATGTGAAAGTTGTGAACAGTGTTGAGTTTCAAATAAGCAAACGGCATGATTTAAAAAAAAAAAAATCAATCTATCACTGATTAGTATAAGTATCATTATCATACTATAACTGAGTAGTAATACTAGTCAATATTATCCCCACTCCCCACAACTGCTTGAGCAACAAGATTGTCCCACAGCACCCCTAATGAGTGATCGTTGCATGAATTCTCATTGTACGCTGTATAGTCCGTGCTTTCATGATCGGGTTATAAGCATAATCATGAAGAAGGAAATAAAATTCATGTGCTACCGGTTACTGGGTTCAAACTTGTTAACCGAAAATGAAACTAGCGATGGTTGAATTTTGAATGTCGCTGTCCCATGCGGTTCAAGCTACCAACCTTTTGAAAGCATCATACGATTGGAGTTAGATAGCATGTGGGGCAATTTCTTTTAAGTCTACTAAAGTTTCTGACTTGCCAAACATAATGTCCCTTGGCCCACATCCCTAAAATAATTACCATCATCCTGCTTCCACCATTCCTCATCCAAGTCGTCCGCCATGCTGTGGCTCACCTAGTAGAAGTGCCCACGTGGGAACGCATGTTTTGATGACGTCAAAAGCAGACTCCCCGAAAATCTCTAATTCCTGTTTGAGTCTTTACAGGTGCATTACTCATATGCTCGCCTGTCACATCTGCCTGACCCCTGACATTATCATGCCCACTAGACCTCATGCACTGCTCAACTTAACTGACTGGCCTCTCGGAGTTTAGTATACTAGTCTTGCCTGAACTCCTACGCCGGGTCAGTCTTGTCTGTCTCAGTGACTTTACGTCCGTTTCACTTGCGTGGTACCCACTTAGTCCTGAACTGAGAAAGGATTCAATGTTCCTTTCCGTCCACAGAGATCCTACGGACTATTAGGGACGGGGAGCCCAGGACGGCCACCTCGTATTTCACACAGCTCGTCAGTGAGCTCTGGTACTGAAAAGAAAGTTCCATCAATGTTACATTACGTCCACAGACGGAGACCATATTATAGTTTTAATCAGTACGGATAATTAGGGACGGGGAACCTATCGGACGGCCACTTCGGCTTTCTGTGACACCGTGACACAGCTCCTGTGTTCTAAGAGTGAAAGAAATGATGATATGGGACTTAATGTCCTCAGCCGGATGTCGGGCTGACGTATTAGGGACAAAATGAAAGAAACTGACTAGTTGGTTGGTTGGTTGAAGTGTTGCTTTACGTCCACAGAAACCCGCGTAGGTTTATTAGGGGCGGGGAGCCCAGGACGTCCACCTCGGCGTCCCTGCAGCTCCAAAGCAGCTCCAAAGCTCTGAAAGAAACTAGAAGATGATGACGTGGGGCTTGATATCCGGCCTCGGATGTCGGGCTGACATATTACTTTTCAGTTTATCAGTAGGGACTAACTGTAGCAAACTCTTAAAACTAAAGCTTCAGTACGTATAACCATGTCTGGGGGGCAGCAAGGCGCCTATTTTTGGTTTTAAAAACAAGAGAGAAATTTTGTCGTTAGGTGTGCATTTTACTGCGAGAAACTAGAAGACTGGTGAACCTTTTATAAGTTCCACCATGGCTCCACAGCCATTTTTTTTATGCCAGTCTACATCCCAGTGTCAGATAGCCTAGCGCACGGCGGTCGTGCCTACTGTCAGTGACCGGTCGGACGTGCAGCGGGCAGCTTACATCTGGACAGTGTCAAGGAGCTGGCCGCAACCTAGTGCTCGGAGAGTGTGAACTCCCAGACTGACCCTCCTGCAGAACAGACTACGAGTCTCTCTCTCTCTCTCTCTCTCTCTCTCTCTCTCTCTCTCTCTCTCTCTCTCTCTCTCTCTCTCTCTCTCTCTCTCTCTCTCTCTCTCTCTGACTATTTTTTTTAGTTTTGTTGTATCTGAAATACATGTGTATGTGTAGTATTAGTAGAATTAGTCCCTCATGGGCGAGGGCTGGATGTAAAAAGACCCTGAGTGTCTACTCCACTACCCTCGTAAAATAAAGTTTATTCATTCATTCATTCATTCATTCTCTCTCTCTCTCTCCCCCCCCTCCCCACTTTCCCCAACACAATCACGGCGGACTCGGAAAATGAGCCGGGTCGCGGCTGAAGCCGGACGGTCATCCAGAGCGTATGTCTCCGCTGGTCACGTCTGCCACTATAATCATGGTGATGGTCTTACGTATCTGTCGTTGGAGACACTTAACACTCAATGCTACGTTTGTCGGTTCTGTGGGTGTGTGTGTGGGTGTGGGCGGGTGCGTGGGTGTGGGTGGGGATGGGGGTGCCACCCGTGTGTGTGTGTGTGTGTGTGTGTGTGTGTGTGTGTGTGTGTGTGTGTGTGTGTGTGTGTGCAGTGTGTGTGTGTGTGTGTGTGTGTGTGTGTGTGTGTGTGTGTGTGTGTGTGTGTGTGTGTGTGTGTGTGTGTGTGTGTGTGTGTGTGTGTGTGTGTGTGTGTTTTCCTTACTGCAAGCGCAGCCCCAGACAGTGACATAATCTGCAATATGACATCACGTTCCCAGGAAGAACTAGAAGTACCGCTTCTCCATCACTGATTACAATAATGAGAGTGATTGTAACAGCGCCAAGTATTTCAGCTAAAATTACACTCTTAAGTAGTGGTGTCTTTGTCCCACTGATGAGGAAACCCGGATAGAATCGGAATTCTGCGATGAATTTCCGGCTTTGGACTTTGCCGGAACAACATCCAGAGCGTATGTCTCCGCCGGATTTACGTTTCGCGTTGGTATTGTCAGTCATTGTCAGTACTGCTCAGTCAGTGGTATTGTCAGTACTGCTGGCCGGGTCAGTGGTACATTGTCAGTACTAATCTGTCAGTGGTACGTTGGTATTGTCAGTAGCCTACTCAGTGCTCCGTCAGTGGCACTGATACTGGTAGTGTCAGCACTGCTGTGTCTGTCAGTGGTACATCAGTTAGTACCGGCTGTCACAGTTGGGTCACCGGTACATTGGTATAGTCAGTACTGCCCCGTCAGTGATACATTGGTATAGTCAGTACTGCCCCGTCAGTGATACATTGGTATAGTCAGTACTGCCCCGTCAGTGATGCATTGGTATAGTCAGTACTGTACTGCCCCGTCAGTGATACATTGGTATAGTCAGTGCTGCTTCGTCAGTGATACACTGGTATAGTCAGTACTGCCCCGTTAGTGATACATTGGTATAGTCAGTACTCCTGTGTCTGTCACTAGTGGTACATTAGTAGGCTACTGCTGGGTGAGTAGTACATTGGTATTATCAGTACTTCTGAGTCAGTGGTACATTGGTACTGTATTATCAGTATTATCTGTCAGTAATACATTGGTATTGTCAGTACTGATGAATTGCTGGGACATGTATTGCCGGTACATGTTAGAATGTTGTAAAGCGCAGTGAGTTTGTGTACACCAGAGAATAGCGCTGTACAAAAGTTATCTATTATTATTATTATTACTGAATTGCTGGAACATGTATTGTCGGTATTGAAATGTGTGTGTGTCAATGAGTGCGTGCGTGCGTGCGTGCGTGCGTGCGTGCGTGCGTGCGTGCGTGCGTGCGTGCGTGCGTGCGTGCGTGCGTGCGTGCGTGCGTGTGTGCGTGTGTGTGTGTGTGTGTGTGTGTGTGTGTGTGTGTGTGTGTGTGTGTGTGCTCTGCTACATATATCTGTGAGCACTGCTGAACTCCTGGTAGATGCATTGTTAGTACTGGCTGAGCTGTTAACAGTACATATATTGTCAGTATTGCTGGTATATGTATTGTCGATAGTGAACTGCTGGTACATGTGTTTTTGCCACTGAACTGCTAGTACATGTATTGTTAGTAGTGTCTCGGAACTGCTGGTACCACATGTATTGTCGGTACTGAATTTCTGGTACATGTACTGATCTGTAACTGTAAGCACGGTTGAACTGCTGGTGACGCATGCCGGTATTGTTAATACTGACTGAACTTCTGGTACAAGTATCTGTGAGCACTGAACTGCTGGTACATGTATTGTTGGTATTGACTGAACTTCTGGTACATGTATCTGTGAGCACTGAACTGCTGGTACATATACTGTTAGTACTGACTGAACTGCTGACAGTATATGTATTATCAGTGCTGCTGGTACCTGTATTGTTCGTATTAAACTGCTGTTACATGTATCTGTGAGCAATGAACTGCTGATACATATATTGTTAGTCCTGACTGAACTTCTGGTACATGTATCTCAGTTTGAGCAACTTACTGCTGGTACATGTATTGCTAGTACTGACTGTCTCGGAACTGCTGGTACTACATGTATTGTCGGTACTGAACTTCTGGTACATGTATCTGTGAGCACTGAACTGCTGGTACATGTATTGTTGGTATTGACTGAACTTCTAGTGGTGCATGTATCTGTGAGTACTGAACTGCTGGTGCATGTATCTATGAGCACTGAACCGCTGGTACATGTGCCTGTGAGCACTGAACTGCTTGTGCATGTATCTGTGAGCATTGAACCGCTTGTGCATGTATCTGTGAGCATTGAACCGCTTGTGCATGTATCTGTGAGCATTGAACCGCTTGTGCATGTATCTGTGAGCAGTGAACCGCTGGTACATGTATTGTTAGTACTGACTGAACTACTCAGTGACGGAGTATGCATAATTATAGTCACCAGTGCGCTGTCCGGTCATGTTGATGTTGACGGTAGTACAGTCACGGCCGGCAATACGTCAGTCAGTGACGAATATGGAGCGTTCAGTCCCGCTAAGGCAGCTGACATGGCCTGACTTTAAGTGGCGCTCGTGCAAAGCGGTGTGTCACTACGTGCACATGACTAAACAACACTGGTTGCTGGTTTGTTGTTGTTGTTATTGTGTGTGTGTGTGTGTGTGTGTGTGTGTGTGTGTGTGTGTGTGTGTGTGTGTGTGTGTGTGTGTGCGTGAGTGCGTGTGCATGTGCGTGCGTGCGAGTGTGTGTGCGTGTGTGTGTGCGTGCGTGCGTGCGAGTGTGTGTGTGTGTGTGTGTGT
>OY757544.1:26913724-26938868 GCA_963584105.1 Alviniconcha strummeri | reverse complement strand
CTGGTGACGCATGCCGGTATTGTTAATACTGACTGAACTTCTGGTACAAGTATCTGTGAGCACTGAACTGCTGGTACATGTATTGTTGGTATTGACTGAACTTCTGGTACATGTATCTGTGAGCACTGAACTGCTGGTACATATACTGTTAGTACTGACTGAACTGCTGACAGTATATGTATTATCAGTGCTGCTGGTACCTGTATTGTTCGTATTAAACTGCTGTTACATGTATCTGTGAGCAATGAACTGCTGATACATATATTGTTAGTCCTGACTGAACTTCTGGTACATGTATCTCAGTTTGAGCAACTTACTGCTGGTACATGTATTGCTAGTACTGACTGTCTCGGAACTGCTGGTACTACATGTATTGTCGGTACTGAACTTCTGGTACATGTATCTGTGAGCACTGAACTGCTGGTACATGTATTGTTGGTATTGACTGAACTTCTAGTGGTGCATGTATCTGTGAGTACTGACTGCTGGTGCATGTATCTATGAGCACTGAACCGCTGGTACATGTGCCTGTGAGCACTGAACTGCTTGTGCATGTATCTGTGAGCATTGAACCGCTTGTGCATGTATCTGTGAGCATTGAACCGTTTGTGCATGTATCTGTGAGCATTGAACCGCTTGTGCATGTATCTGTGAGCAGTGAACCGCTGGTACATGTATTGTTAGTACTGACTGAACTACTCAGTGACGGAGTATGCATAATTATAGTCACCAGTGCGCTGTCCGGTCATGTTGATGTTGACGGTAGTACAGTCACGGCCGGCAATACGTCAGTCAGTGACGAATATGGAGCGTTCAGTCCCCGCTAAGGCAGCTGACATGGCCTGACTTTAAGTGGCGCTCGTGCAAAGCGGTGTGTCACTACGTGCACATGACTAAACAACACTGGTTGCTGGTTTGTTGTTGTTGTTATTGTGTGTGTGTGTGTGTGTGTGTGTGTGTGTGTGTGTGTGTGTGTGTGTGTGTGTGTGTGTGTGTGTGTGTGTATCTAGAGAGAGATTCCCAGCACTATAGACCTGTCATGTTTTCCCTTCCTTGCTGTGAGCCGGTTTGGCCTAACGGTAAGGCGTTAGGCTGGTAAGCGGAAGGATCTCGGTTCGACACCGCTTCGGCTCTCCTTTCTCTTCAAAAAGGTTGTGGTTTGTGGACACTGTCTTGCGACTTTGTCCATCACTTCGAGTCCTACGGAAACATTAAAATGGCTCTCTTTGCTGCCCATCTTAATGCAGGAGTCATTCTGGTGGTGACAGTGAAGCGATAGGTATATAATCTCCCTCTCCCCCCACCTCTATACCCCCTGGCTCCCCCCCCCCCTCCCCGTCCCTAATAAGCCTTATGGTTTCTGTGGACGTTAAGCACCATGTTTACTTACTTACCTTCCCCGTGCTGCTGCCTTCATCCGTCTCGGTGTCGGTCAAGTCCTTGTTTGCTGCCCGTTTTACTGACTCGAAGTTGTGTAACTAAGCTTTGTATGATTTGCTAGTGTGTGCGAGTGTGTAGTATCACACTCCGAGCATCGCTTCAGTTCCGGCACGTTCCTCCAACGTAACTAAATACGGCAGTGGTTGAAGGAAGGACTATGTCGTACACCAGTGTTTGGAGTTTGGGTACTAATATGACTGTAGAAGCAACCTAGCGCGCAGGCATGCACGTAAACATGAGACACATTCTCTCCGGTAAAAAAAAGAAAGAAAAGAAGTTCCGTCTCGATTCAAACGACTGTGGTTTTGTTCGTCAGTGCTGGCTATATAGTGAGTTGTTTGTGTGATGGAGTGGAGTGGTAGAAGGACAGGACACAGGCAGCGGAGTCAGTAAAATGGAGACCACAGCAGGCGTATGGCAGCAATCAGGTTTTATTTACTCAGCCGCAGACAATTTTCAGCACACCCAAATCCCCCCCCCCCCCCCCCCCTTTTTTTCCCCCTTTCATGTTGCCGCAACGTCCACGGAGGCGAGATGGCCTATTAGGGACGGGGGCCCAAAATCCTCGACTCGCACGCATAGATAAGAGAATGGCGCGGGCCGCAAGGAACACACGCCATCGCTACAATGAAATCGCCCCTCTGGGACCACAAAATGTCTGACAATTGTGTTTCCTTGGCCCGCACAAATCCAGTTTCTGCTACAATAACTAAACCAATTAAACATGAAAAACATCAAATAAAGCTACAGTTACCAATCTTTTAAACCGTATAAACAAAATGTACACACATGACTTATTTTATTTGTAACTGACAAGAGTGGGAAGCGTGGCTTGCGCCTGTCTATATACAGATTCGTACAACTAAATCACAACTAACACAATGTACAAAATATTAATGTTACTAAAACTTACATCGGAATAAAGAGCACGCTCCCACGGTTAAAATGGTACATAATAATCACAATACAACGCTCTGTAAGAGAAGCAAGACAAACTCAAAGACTAGTACTAAAACAATCGGTGCGAACTTTCGCCTGGGGCGCGTTATCTTAGTCGCAGCAGCGCTGATAGTGATATTAAGTAGTCTATGATAGTATGAATACAACTTAGTTTCTACAGTACACAATAAGTTAATTTCAACCCAAAATAAACACTAAACATGAAGTCAGCTAAGCAAAATACTATACGACAAAGCATTGATCGACACAGAATTACTTTAGTCGAGTCAAAACGATTCACTATTATTCACCAGTACTAAACAGAAAACGCGCCATGCAGACCGACGGCTATAAAATAGACTTTAGCGAGGCATCGGCTATCGGGGGCGGGGATAGCTCAGTGGTTAGAGCGCCGGACTCGTGATTGAAAGATCGCGGGTTCGAATCCCTGCTGGAACGGCGGGAGAATTTTCTTCTCCAGGGTCGACTTTCTGTGCTGACTCTTCAGTATTTCGGTATCCGTTCCACCCCCGTGTTACCACAGTAGCACGTAAAAAATCCCGGTCATTCTGCCAAAAGTGCAGGTGGCAGGTTACAGCTAAACACGCATACATCTTACGTACGTGGATTTTATTGAACTGTGCTTCGGCCTTGGTCACAACTTGTCCCTAATATGTCAAATGACATCTGAGGACATTAAGCATCATCATCATCATCATCAGCATCGGCTATCCTGCGTCTAAATAAACGTTAGATAAATATTCTAAGATGCCAAAATATATTACATATGGCTTAGTGCATAAAAAAGGACTAGTTAAACAAAGAGTATGTAAACAAACAAGCGGTCAAAATATTAAGGGAGAAAACAGATTTGAAAATGGCGCGCACTGGCCACGGCTGTTCCACAGGCTTAAAATCGGGCGCTTTAGCAGCTCACTGGCTGAGCTATTTTTAGCTCCCCCGATAGCTGCTCTATCAGTGGAATCTAGGTCAGTGGTCAGTACTAGCCTAGCCGGCTGCTTCTAATTTTAATAAATGAGTGCTTCCTGTAGCAGATATATTGATGTATATATGTTGTTTTGTTGAGAGAAAAAAAAGCAGCACCTCACAATAATCGCATACGTTTCGTACTTTTTGTGTGTGTACTGTGCACAATGTGATGTTTTGTGTGATTTTTGCATGAAATGGTTTTGTTGCTGCATGAAAACTAAAACTATTGTACCAAACGTATTTGGTGTCTGTGTAAACTTCAAAATAAAAACTTTTCAATGGTCTGCTGTACAACTCTGTGGTGAGATTGCGCTGGGAAAGGGAGGGGGTGAAAGACGGCTGCTATAATTTACTGCTGGCAGCAGCAGCGTGTCCAGCAGCAGCGTGTCCAGCTATCGGATATCTCAAGTGGTGCCACCTGTGTAGCTGACCTAGATTCTCGGGCACTGGCTCTAACTAAAGAGGCGTCTGGGAACAGCCGTGTGGCGGCTATCGCCAGACGGCTGTGTGAAGGCGATGTGGCGATACGCCAAACGCCGCGATTCGAAACAAAAGCGTCGTCTGCTCCGGTTCCCGGGTTACTATCAGTACAGTAATGAAATTGCATGGATCTGAAAACCGGGGCGGGATTAATGTAAAAACGTATACAAACTTGTCAAAGAGCCCTTGCTCACATTTGTAACAAGCTTACTACTGTTTGAGCACCAACAAAAAACTGCTCGTTAGCTGACAGTTTTCTGGACCCTATGGCGTAACTAAATACGGCAGCGGTTGAAGGAAGAATGTGGTAAACCAGTGCTTGGAGTCTGGCTTGATATCAGCCGCTTTCTCACTGGCTGAGCTATTTTTAGCTCCCTACACACACACACACATCTGCTGTGTCAGTGGAATCTAGGTCAGTACCCACAGCAGTGGTCATGCAGTACTAGCCGGCTGCTTCTAATTTTTCACTTGTGGACTGCTGAGTGTACACGGTGCCTTCTGTATTTTAACTTGCTTGCGCGCAGGAACCCCAACTGATGTTGTCATGTTCTGGATTTAATATTGTTGTGACATCATTGTCGTGAAAGTGTAATTAAGGACTTTGGTGCTTCGTTTTGTGTTTGATTCCTGGGAAGGTTAAGTGCCGGGTGTGCATTTGCTGTGTCAATGCAGCATGGATGCAGAAATTCACACGGATTTTCTTCATCGTGAGAGACTAAATTCTCTGTGTAGAATATGTGCAGGCAGATCTAAAAGAGTTCGTGATTCAAAGCCTGCTAAACTGTGTAAAAACTATGCTTCTGAACTGGCCAAATACTATGGATTACACATTTCTGACGACACAAACGGCACATTGTATCCAAGTACGTTTTGTTCAAAGTGTTACATTAGGCTACTCATATGTAAAAAATCAGCTCACTCGACAGAAGAAACTTCGAGTTTCAAGTTAACAAAGCACCAGCTTGAATATGCAAATGGAGTGTGGACACCGTTTGATTCAACAGTTGAAGTAGCCGACTGCAGTGTGTGCCGTCTGTTTGTAGCGCAGTCAAAGGCGGGTAGACCTGTTAAAATTAACAGGAGACCAAAAACATATGCTCAAAGTGTTTGTAACAGCAGTAGTGAAGCCGGTGATCGTAGCCTTACTACCGACACTAACAGTTTCCAGCAGTATCGTAGCCTTACTACAAACACTGGCAGTATCCAGCAATATCGTACCGACACTGACAGTTTCCAGCCACAAACCACTTCAGCACCTAACTTTGTCAAAAAACGGCTACTTGACTACCTGTCTTCACGCACTGTTGTAAATCAGAGCAATGCCAGTGACCACAACAGCATTCCAGAGCGGACTGACACGCGTCCACTGCTACACGCCTCCACACCAAAGCAGAAAACACCGTCATCGACAGACACACTCACACCTACCACAGGAACAGAGTCTCTGAAGACAAGCAAACGAGTGGAGAATGCTCTTCCTCCGCTTTCCGGATCAAAACCACTTCGCCCATTAAAGCAATTACGAACCCCACTGTCAAGAGAAGAAGAAACCTACTTCACCCATTTGGTACGAATAAAACTGGAACAGTCAAAGGATAAACACACAGTGGTGTGCAAAACAAGGGGACAGCCCATTGTGCTCAAAAAGGTCATCAAACCCAGGAAAAAGTCTGTTTTGCATATATATTCTCCTTTGAGGAGGACTGAGATGGGCAAGCCAGTTGAACAAAATGCGGACACACATGTCGGGTTCCTCAGTTGTTGACTCAGTGAAACAGCAGGGCACAGAACTTAAACTGACAAGGAAACAAGAAGGAATAGAGATTCTCAAAGCAGCTGGGTGCTGGGAGGTACACATTTTCATCAAAACTGCATGGCCACAAAACTCACAGCACGACTTTCACTGACCTGGACAAAACAGAGACAGCTAAGAAAGATTTCAAAAAGCGTTGGAATCAAAATTGACAGTGAAAAGAAAGGGATAATTGTTCAGAAAGATTTGATGTGTGCAAACGTTTGCGTAGAACAACTTGAATGCCATGTAATGATGTATTTCTTTGAAAAAGCAACAAATACAGACTGCCTGAAAACACACTTGTGGCATCCATTTCGGATTGATCAACCTTTGTTTCGAATCTTCCGAGCAGTACCAAGAGAGAAAAAAAGTTGACATGGAACAGCCATACAATCCCTGATGATCCCTGATGAATGACGAAGACAGACACTGCTTGCTGATATGATTCTACTGTGCGTAGGCCGCTACTCAGAAAGAGCAGCTGACACTGTGACAGGCATCCCCTGTGCTGCTGGCGACCCCGCCGAAGAAAAGAAAAGAAACATTGAAATACAAAAACAACAGACAACGGCAAAGCATGTGTACAAAATAACTGTGTGATAAAACTTTTGGATGTACAGTTTATCGATTAGGTGGATAGTCTCTTTTTAAGACACTACTGCCAGGTAACTAATTATCTTGCTCTGAACAACAAGTGGTGGAAGACTGGAAACCTATACAGCACATAACCATTGTGAAAATTGGACAGTATGTTAGTGTTTGCTTTGTGCATTTAAAATGTAATGGTGTGGAGTGGTCAAAGGACAAGACACAGGCAGCGGAGTCAATAAAGTGGAGACCACAGCAGGCGTATGGCAGCAATCAGTTTTTACTTGTTCAGCCGCAGACAGTTTTCAGCACCCCCCCCCCCCCCCCCCAAAAAAAAAAATCATCACGCTCACGCATAGATAAGAGAACGGCGCGGGCCACAGGGAACACACGCTATCGCTACAGTAAAATCGCCCCTCTGGACCACAAAATGGCTGACAATTGTGTTTCCCTGGCCCGCACAAATACACTTTCCTCTACAATAACTAAACGCGTAACCTTAGTCGCAGCAGCGCTGATAGTGAGATTAAGTAGTCTATGAATACAACTTAGCTTCTACAGTACACAATACTTAATAAGTTAATTTCAGCCCAAAATAAACACTAAACATGAAGTCAGCTAAGCAAAATACTATACGACAACGCATTGATCGACACAGAATTACTTTAATCGAATCAAAACATTTCACTACCATTTACTAGTACTAAACAAAGCGCGCCATGCAGACGACGGCTATAAAAGAATGGACCTAGAGAGGCATCGGCATAGTTCAGGAGCTGTGTGAGAGTCGAGGTGGACGTCCTGGGCTGTCTGTCCTAACGAGCCTTCTGGTTTCCGTGGACGTAAAGATTTATTGCACCGTGCTTCGGCATTGGTCACAACTTGTCCCTAATATGTCTCATGACATCTGAGGACATTAAGCATCAATTCATCATCATCAGGCATCGGCTACTAATTAAGCTCGATCCTGAGTCTAAATAAACGTTAAATAAACATTCTAAGATGCCAAATTATATTATACATAGCTTAGTGCATAAAAAGGACTAGATAGACAAAGAGTAGGTAAACAAACAAGCGGTCAAAATGTTAATGGAGAAAAACAGATTTGAAAAAGGCGCGCACTGGCGGCTATCGCCGGTCGGCTGTGTGAAGGCCATGTGGCGTTACGCCACACGCCGCGCTTCAAAACAAAAGCGTCGTCTGCTCCGGTTCTCGGGTTACTAAAGTACAGTAATGAAATTGCATTGATCCGTTAAGCGGGGCGGGATTACTGTAAAACGTACAAAGAGCACTTGCTCACAAAAATAATTGTACTGCATTGACGCGGAACATTTTTTATCATCCATGTACGGAGGACGATCAGCGTTGGATCAAAAGTGTCACTATCCAAGGGTGTTACGGGCCGGTGGTCATGCATTACAAGTGCGCTTGTGTTACGAAACTGACACTTCAAGCGGGCTCTGGTTTCACACTCCGAGCATCGCTTTCCGGTACCCTCCGGATGTCGTAAACCAGTGCTTGGAGTTTGCTCTGGATTACTCAAGATTTCTAACACCTGTGGCGTATTGTTTACAGCCCTGGGAGGTTCAGGGGAGTGGAGCCCTATTTTAAGTGAGTGTTTCCAGTCGTGAACATATTGATGTTGTGTGATGCATGCTTGCTGTTTCGCTGAAAAAAGTCTGTTCGCCTCACAATGTTACTTCTTTTCATACGTTTTATATGTGTACTGCGCATATTTTGAAAGTTTGCACGAATGGCTCTGTTGCCAAAATGGAATATTGTTTACACCCCGTTTTCTGGAGTGGGTGTTTCCTGTAGCAGATCTACTGATGTTGTGATTCATTATATAAATTGTTTTGTTGACAAAAATCCAAGCACCTCACAGCGTTGTCCTGTTTCGTACCTCCTGTGTACGTGTGTGTACCATGTTGATATTTTGCGTGTTGTCAACGTGGAGTATTTTTTACACCCCGTGGGAGTTTTCTGGAGAGTGGAGAACCGAAATAACTTCACTACGTTACGGCGATACGGCACTCTGAAGAGGCTAGAGAGCCGGTTTGGCCTAGCGGTAAGGCGGTGGGCTGGTAAGCGGAAGGACTCGGTTCGATACCGCTTCAGCTCTCCTTTCTCTTCAAAAGTTGTGGTTTGTGGACACTGTCTTGTGACTTTGTCCCTCACAACTAATGAAACATTAAAATGGCTCTCATCGCTGCCCATCTTAGTGCAGGTCAATCTGGTAGTGACAGTGTAGCGATAGGTAAACTCTCCCTCTTCCCCCACCTCCATACCCCCTTCCCCCCATTCTACCCGTCCCTAATAAGCCTTATGGTTTCTGTGGACGTTAAGCACCATGTTTACCTATATAAAAGAGGCTGTGGGTGTCTAATAAAATAGTCCTTCCAAAATTCAAGGATTGAAACTGGTGAGAGCGTTTATCTTGGCTGAGTTATGGTCTGACGTTGTAGCCAGTATATGGTCGTACTGTGTTACTGTATACAGTAAGTAACCATGGTGCTTAACGTCCGCAGAAACCAATTGTATACATACATGTACGTCAATGCCTTATATAGCCTCGGTTCCACACTCCACGCCTCACTTTCGTCACCCCACCTCCAGACTCTGTTCAGTTAAAGAAGGATGTCGTGAACCGACTTTGCCTTTTTGCAATGTGTGCCTACACCACTGAACAATGTCACCCTTTTCGTGCATGTTTTTAAACGGAAGATAAAGCTTTTGAACTGAACTGAATATATTAGTCTTCGACTGACCCAGCCCATGAAAGAGGATTCTCATACCACTAAGCTTTGGCGAGTCATTTATGACTGTACTGTCCAGCGGCGTTGAGTCAGTCAAGTCACATATTTTTCTATGAGGACTGCTATTGTTTAGTGTCCATATTTTCCCGCTTATATGGTTCATATCCGGTTGTAACTTGACAGTACAGAATACGGTGTATGCTTTGTACAGGACTACGCATCGAAATGACCCTAGGTTCAACTCCTGTGACAACTTGAATCTGGCATCATCACAAAGGAACTTGCCGCTCAGGAGTAGCGGCCAAAGTCGTGACAGCCGGGATAACTACGTCAGCAACTGTGGTCACATTGGCAGTTGCTCTGGTATATCCTTGACTGAGTGAGAGAGTGTGGACGCTAAATGGAAATCCCCGACCGCTTCATCACAGTGCATTTCCTTTTTTATGACACGCGCCTTCATTCGCGGAAACTCGCCGGCAGTCTGTTGAACTGGCCCCGCACACTGGATGGTCCAATGAAACAGGCTAAAGTGCGTCGTCTGCTTTTCAAAGTGCCACGTGACCCTGGACTCGTCACGTGACACCAGCATACATTTATCGTCTGCTCACAGCAGGAAGCTCCAGGGCAGAAGCAGACGACCGCCAGAGTAGACCAGGCAGCGGTGGGAGTGGAAGCCAAAACGAGGAGGAAGTTTGAAAACAAAGAGGAGGCACTTTGCTCGCAGCGTACCCGCGACACACCGTCTCTGTCAAGATGCCGACCCGCTTCGACCCGACCGACAAACAAGGCAAGTTGTTTTTTTCTCATTTCATTTCGGCTTTTGTTTGGCTCGGTCAAGGCTGGGCAGAAGGAAGTCCGTTGGGGCAGTTCGCTATCAGACATGTATCATCATTGTTTTGCTGATTCCACCAAACGGAGAGTTCTGGTCCTGCTGCGCTGCCCTTCCCACGGGCTTGGTCTAGACAGACTGACAGAGCGGACAGATGGTCTAGACGGCACTGTACACCGGCGCTGCTGTTTGCAGAAACACTTGTCAGAGTAGCAGTACACTGTATGTGCGGTATAGTGCCGACGTTTAAAGCCCGCACAGCCAACACGTTTGTTGATCTGAATTAGGCCGGAAGCTGAGTTCGCTCGGCGTGCTAGATTTGGTTAATGAACCCAGTGGTGCCAGAACGGGATTCACAGTGGCGGGAAGGATTAGGCTAAAACGTCACCCTGTGTTTGATCTTTAACTGGGGTAAGGGTAGGGGTCAGGTGGGTCCGTGGTCCGTGCCTACAGCTGTATGTGTCTGAAGGTTTGTGCCGCTTGCCTCGTTTGTGTATTCACACGAAGAAGGAAGTTTTACCGACGGTTTTCCCTTCTACACTTAAATAGCGCTATACTGAGTCCATCACTGTGTACTCTCACTGAAGAATTGGCCACTGTCACAGTCTAAGCCTCTTCTGCCTGTCAGCATAAACGAGTGTTGTCGTCAGTGGTCTAGTACGGTTGTAATGATGGATTGAACCTGGCCCAGGTCTGGACTGAGCACGACGCTGTGTATGCATGTGCTGGTGCATGGTGCAGCTAACATGCACGTTCACTCGCGGCGAGAGTTCAACCCTTTCAATCCGCCAAATATGGAGTTAATTGGCTGTGAGCACGACACTTCCACGGTCTGTGCAGCCTGCCTTGGGTCCGCGCAGTGTAGGTTGTCATTCCTTTTGGAAAAAAACAACAGAAACAGCAAAAAGCACACACGCACACACACACATACACACACACACACACACACGCACGCACGCACGCACGCACACACACCAGCACGCACGCACGCATACAGACACACGCGCACACGCACACAAACACATACACACTGATACACACACGCCGACTGACATTGACAAGAGACACTACGACTACACCAGCACCGCAACTCAGTGATCCGGCACTGAGAGTTCCTATCTATCTGTTTGCTCTTGTCACGTCTCAATCAACGCAGCAGAGCGGCCTGTCGTGGCATATGTCAGCGAAGGCCAACATAAATGCAGCCAACGTGCTTGGCCCGACTTGATTGAGGAAGTAATTTCAGCACTGTTCGCTTTACATACAACATTCCAAGACTGCTGGGTACTGTAAACCCTCGTTCTGCTCTCCAGCAATGAAACAGGACAATATGATATCGTTTCCTCTACCGTGAATGTCTTTCTGTCCCTGTGTACACGCAAGTTCCCCCCCCCCCCCCCCCCCGTCCCCCGTCCCCCCATTCAATCCATGTCTGTGACTGTGAGTAGTCTCTGTCGAGGCTCTATAGCGTGGGTGGGTCAGTGGGGTTTATTTCGTGTGACTAGTCACAGCAAAAAAGTTTAACACTTCCTGTTGCTTTATGCACGACACGAGTCGTAAAGGGTCCGTTGTGTCAGTTCGGCGGGGGCCGGGTCCTCTTTGGATCAGCGTCTTTAATTCGGTCTTTGCCGCTTTTGAGCTTCAGCCTACTGCAGTGAGCGGAAGCCTATTAAGTTCGGAGTCCAGGTGGGATGTGAAGATGAAGCGGTTGCGTCGCATCGTCTGGCTGCGTGCCTTCTTCGCCAGGAGATGGACAGTTTGGACCTAAGCGGGGATTTACTTCTTACTCAAACCAAGCCCCCCCCCCCCTTCACCCCCCCCTCTCCCCCTCAGGAATCTGACCTTGCCGTGCACTGTGTGGCATGTGAGGGACTGAGCGGATGACGAATACGACGAGGTGGGGGGGTGGGGGGTGGAGGCGAACAGAGAGAGAGATCCATGTTTACATGTAATGAATATATGCACTTTTAGAGGAGGGAGAGAGCCAGAGCCAGAGGATGTTGTAGACTCAAAAGGGTAGGGAGACTGACAGATGGCTTTAAACTTGTTAAGCTCGGTCAGTCACGTCTACAGTAAATCCTATTGTTAGCCATGCTCTCATTTCCTTTACCACGCTCAATTTACCATCTTCATGCTCATTTTTGCCACTCGGGTGATGGCGGAATGAGGAAGAGGTCATATTAACGGACATGATCAGTGCTAGTGGCTTTAATAAATCAGGCCGTTAGAGACGGAGTTAGGGGGCCACTTGTGACGTGGTCCGAAGGTTTCAGCGCGTATAGCTATCCCCGGCAGAATCGGAAGCGGAGATTTAGTTCATCCTCCGGCCACTGAATGCTTCGTTAGTTTATGTTATATATAGCACATAGCTCTTTTACATGCTTGCGCTGGAGCCGCCATTTAAGCTGTGCACCACAAGTTTCAGTGGGCATCTTTCGTCTACTGAAGCACCTGAGTAACCCAGCCATAGAGCGGACAGTAAATTTACTGTCCGCTTTACGACCCAACAAACACCAAATAAGGAAGCTGCACAGAATAAATAAGGAAGCCACACAGAATAAACAAGAAATCCGCACAGGATAAATCAGGAAGCCGCAGAGGATAAACAAGAAATCCGCACAGGATAAATAAGGAAGCCACACAGGATAAGATGTGCGACACTTTGTGGTGGGCGCCCGGTCCCCAATAAACCACACGGTTCTGTGGACGTAAAGCGCCGTGTAAAAAAGAAAGTGGTGGGCGCCAGTTGGGTCAAGACGGGGCCGGCGAGGGAGGATCGATAGGACCGACAGTTAGGCAACACGGCACCGTTCGCTGGAGGCCCCGGGCGTCGTTCGGTAGATGCTGCTGCGTCAGTCTTTTCCTCTCCGGCGGATCGCGGTCAGGGCGGAACAGCGTTGGGCGGATCGATACCACCGGCACCGCATTGCCAGCAAAGCCGATTCCAGAGCGTCACGGCCGCCCCCCTACCTGCCCCCTTGCCCCCCCCCCCCCCCCTTTATAAACACCAGCGCACGGGCACCCCCTCCCTCCCACTCCCAAGTTCTCCAAAGCACCCCCTTCCCCTCCTTCTCCCAGTTCTCCAAAACACCCCCTCCACCCCTCCCTCCCCAATTCTCCAACACCCCCTTCTCCTCCTTCCCCAGTTCTCCAAAGCACACCCCCCCCCTCCCCCGCCGTTTTAAAGCACCCCCTCCCTTTCCAAAGCACCCCCTCCCTCCCTTCCTCCCCCACTCCACTCCCTCACCGCCACCACCCTCTCCCACTTGTGGGAGCCGGGCGAGATCGAGGCGTGGTATGGAAGAGTGTCGGTATGAGCGTGGAGAAGATGAGACCACTGTATCTTGGCGATGCTAAGTGGGAGTGATGCTAAATCTGGCCGGCAGGGGCGAGCCGCTGCCAGCCGAGGGACGGTGTGGGGTGTGGAGGTGGGTGTGGGGGAGGGATATTGGTTTGAGGGACTCTGAACTGAGATTCTTTCCGCCGGATTAGGCTGTGCCTGCGGTGCCGTATGCATACAGTGTTTAGCTGAGGAAGAAAAGAAGTCGAGCTTTATCGAGGGGGCGTGATGCGTAAATTAATCAGCTCAGCGGGCTGCTGATTTGCACCAGTGAGGCTTTCCTATTTCGGCAACGTTTTTAAAATTTTATCCTGCAGAAAAATCTCTCCCTCCCCCCCCCCCCCCCTTCTCTCTCTGTGTCTCTCTCCCACCCCACCTTTTTTTTTTTTTTTTTTTTGAAGGGGCGGGGGTAAATGGGTCACAGCATACCACGCCACTCCAAAAAGAGAGAGGGACAAGAGGAGGAAGAAGAGAGGGGGAAGGACAAAGAGAGCGCTGGGGAGTGGTGGGGTGGAGGGGGGGGGGGGGGGGGAGAGAGAGACGGGAAAGAGCGAGTCAGGTTGCAGAGGAGGCAGAATAGCTGTTTGTGACGAACGGTGACCCTGACATTTACCGGCTATTATTTCGCAAAGTCGGGGTCAAGGAAGGGTTCGACCTTCCACCTCGGCTCAGCCCGAGTTTGCTGCTGTATGTAGGCCGCTACTCAGTAACTAGCTCTTGTCTTTTCAGATTCACATTCAGATTCTAATGTTCGTAGGACGCTACTCACTAATTAGTTTTGTCTTTTCAGTGAAAATCTGGCAGCGATGTCGTACTGAATGATGGCGGGTGTAGATGGCATGAGACCTGACAGGCGTATCAGTGCTTCTAGCCGTGTACATAATGGAAAGAGTCCATGGGAACTAAAAGCTAAACAACCGGAGTAGGAAATCCCACGGTTTTTCCCATGGAAAAGACTTACATACAGTCACGTAAGTCCATGGTTTTCCCGGCTGCTTAGACAAAATGAAGAAGTATTCCCTTTTGTGTGACGGGTAAACAGCAGAAGCAAAGCACCACTGACATGCACTGCACTGGTAGAACTCTCGGCCCAAGCGCTCGGCCCTTGGCTATGCGCCGTAAGGCGACTCTAGTGGAATCGGCAGGATTAGTGACGTGTACACGGCCACAACGGATCCCTGACGTTAAGAGCCTGAGAAGACCGCGGCCTTGGCCCGGACTGGCCGCACGTGCTTTCAGCATTTCGCTCCCCGGCGTCAGTTGCATCATAGTCGTAATTCGCTGCCGTCGGCTCGCGCCCAGCATCACCTGTCTGTAGCTGTCGCGGTGCCTACGCTGGGGTGGCGTGTCGGTTCACGGTTTTACTCAGTCAAGTCTGGAGACATTTCAAACAGCTGTTTGACACTGGCGGGTCGCTGCCACATTTAGAGGCCCGCCTCTGGAAGGTTTTGTCAGTCGCGGCGCTGACAGTCAGTTGTGCACGTTTGCGTAGCTGCAAACACTGACAGAACCGCTGCAAAATCAGTTTTTGCTTTCACAACATTACCGTTTGCAATTGCCAACACAGGAGGCAGTTTTGCAGCAATAACTGAATCAACTCTGCAGCGAGAAAACTTCGTCCATTGTTTGCAGCAACAATGTATAATAAAAAAATAATTACAAAATAGTGGGCATCTTCAAAATGTTTACAGGTTTTCAATATAGCTGCAAAAACGACAGCCGCAAGGTTGATTTTGTCGCTCCAAAAATGCCGCCTCAGTCGCGTTTTTGCAGCGACAAAAAGTGGAAGTTGTTGCAGCAGGGCTACAAACGGGAGAAAGAGTGACTGGCTCGTCCGCGCGTTCCGACCCTCAAAAGACCGAGGAGGCCGTGGACCACCGCCACAACAACAGCTACGTTAAGGCAGCGGGGATATCGCCAGTACGAAGCAACTAGTGTACTCCGCCAATTTCTCTTTCAACTGCTGTGCGGAGTGGAGTCACAAAGACAATGTCGGTAGCACAGCTGTTAGGGAACAACTGAAGCAAAACACAGTCCAACTTTCTGAGCCCACCTCCACCTCCCTCCTCTTGATCTCGCCTGGGCTCTGAAGCGGCAAAGAGACCGTTGCCCTTTCTACAGCCCCCCCCCCCCCCCTTCCCCTTTGGGACGGTGTCATGGACACGCCGCAGCAGCAGGACAGACGTACGGCCACAGACTGTCCGTTGGGACAGTTTTTGGAACGAACACACACTGGCGCGGCAGCGGTACACTATCGTTGATAATTACCCATCGTTTTTGCATTGTAGCTGTGAGGAGGAAACTTTGACAGCAGTAGGGGTAAAGGTGGATGTGTGATCATAATCAGCTCTTAGTCACAGTAACCCGAGGTAACAGTAGCTTATTTATCTCTCTGACAAAGAGGCTTTCCCGTCCCTAATAAGCCGTATGGTTTCTGTGGACGTAAAAACACAATGAAAGAAAGCAGGAAAGACTTGAAAATTATTTCTGAACACTGTTTCAGTCAGACTGGGTTACCATCCCTTTCGTGACACTTTTCTGTAAGCACAACAGCGGCAGAATGACCATCTGTGTTTCTGCATGGGCAATAAACAGCCACCCTCGCTTACAACTGTACGGTGGTAGTGGGTAATGATATATATATACACATATATATATATCGCGAGCTTCATGAGCATAAGCATGTGTTCATTAAAAAACATCTCTTTACTGAACGTACCATCCCAGCCATTCTGTGCCCTAGCTGTCCCACCCCCTACCCATGTGTCCGGGTACCCCAGCAGTTAGAGCCGTGCCAGACGTTCCCCAGCACTGGCGCCGCTTGAAACCGGTGTTTTTATTGAAGCCTTTTCTACAGCACGCGTGTCCAATTGCGCGCGGATGGAGCTTGGCGCGAGTGACTGACTTCTGCACAACAACACGAATCCAACAGGCGCTGTTTTAATTCAGTCGTCTAGTTCACCGTCAGAGAATCTCGGCCACAGAAGGCGTCAGTCGTTGAAGTATTGCACATTCAAATGTTGCCATGCGCTGCAGAGTTAAGAGGGGATGTCTTCAGCCATGAAGAGTTCAGTCCTTGCATAACAGCAACCACCTCCAGAAACTGATTTAAAGCCTTCGAAGACGGTGTGTGGCTGTCCATGTTGCTGGTAAAAAAAATTTTTAATTGAAACTAATTAAATTAAAAATAAATTAAAATTACAGGCAGTTCTCTCACCCCATGGAATACATACATTTGTCAATGACTTGAAATTTTAAAGTTAAGAAGTTAACTAGTGAAAACAATTTTAGTCGCCACAGCGTCATAACGAAGAATGAGAAACAGCACCGTTTAAGCAAGAAGTCGCTCTGCTTGACTCGTGAACTGTCTTGCCGTTTGAAGACGATGCACTGAAGTGACGTCACTAGTTCAGCTACCACTTATGATGACGACGAGGAAGTTCTCCTGAGCCAAGCGGTAGACGACAGTGGTTCAAGCATGGACCTATATATACATAGGTCCATGCAAGATATATGGATCCAAGCGTCACCATTTCCGTATTTCTCGGCTTCCCGCTTCCAGTGTCGAAATTCGTCATCAAGGATTTCCTTTTCTTCAGCAGGGAATACGGAGTAAGGAATTAATACTGCAAGGGAGTGGGATGGGGGGGGGGGGGGGGGGGTACCGCGCTGTTCTACGTCGTACTTGGCAGGCAGAAGAGAGTGAGATAATGCTGGCCGATTGAACATGTAGCAGTTAATGAGTAATTATTATTCATGTCGCGGCACGACGGTGACCCGCATTGACCTTCCGTGTGCATGCGTGTCGGTGATGTTTGTGAGGTGGCCTTGCCTGCCAGTGTTCACTGAAATCCCCTAACAACACCATCTGCAACCAGGAAGATCTTTTTTCCTCTGGTCTCTTTTGCTGAGGCTCCAGGCCACACAAATCACCACAGTGATATTCAAAACAGATGAGTGAATCAGCCAGCCGTGTCAACTATAATGACACTGTGTTTGCTGTAGTTGTGTGTATTTGCTGTAGTTGTGTCTGTTTGCTGTAGATGCGTGTGGGTGTGTGTGTGTGTGGGGGGGGGGGGGTGTATGTATGTATAGATGTGTGTGTGTGTGTTGTTGTTGTTGTTTTGCTGCTGCTTCTTCTGCTGCAGCAGCTTGTTTGTCATATACAGAGGATAGCTTTGACAGAAGTGTTTAGTTTCACAACATGGGGCATGTGGTGTGTTTACACAAAACCTTTGACACGACATATGACCCGGATCATTTTGTTGTTGTGGTTCATAGCATTTCGTAGTATTTCCCTGTATTCTCTCTGTCTTTCTCTCCGCTGCCAAGTATTTATTTGTACGTACGTACGTGTGTGTGTGTGTGTGTGTGTGTGTGTGTGTGTGTGTGTGTGTGTGTGTGTGTGTGTGTGTGTGTGTGTGTGAGAGAGAGAGAGAGAGAGAGAGAGAGAGAGAGAGAGAGAGAGAGAGAGAGAGAGAGAGAGAGATTTTAAAAGTAATCATTCTTTCTTTGTTTTTCGGTAAATCTCGACCGCCCTCATTAGTTTTCATCACAAAACGAATTTCTTCTACCTTCTTCTACAGGTAAACGGGTTTTTGCTGGGTTTATTTTGATTTTTGTGACGCAGCTACCAAAAACGTGATATCCGTCTTCCCACGACACAGTTCCATACAGACTCGCTCTTTTATCAACAGCTTCCTGGTTGTGGGCCGGGAACTTAACCTGTATATAATATATATATTGTGCGTGTGACCTTTGTAAGCTGATAGTTACTTTACAAAGATGTGGGTCTTCAGTGAGGACACGTTCGCTTTTGAGAAACAAACACACTGCTCCTCCAGGAGACACATTCATGGCCGATCTGTGAACTGATATCTTCAGTTATAGCGCCTTGTAATCAGCCGGGCAGATCCAGAGAACACGGCGCCAGATGTGTGTTTTAGACGAAACACTGGCGTGATCATCAGCACTGAGTGTAGAACAGGTGCTTGAATTAACGGATCGGCGCGTGTGTGTGCGTCTACGTGGGTTGTGGGGTGTGTGTGTGTGTGTATGTGTGTGTGTGTGTGTGTGTGTGTGTGTGGTGTGCGTGTTGTGGTGAGTTGTGTGGGTGTATTGTGGTGAGAGTGTGTGTTGTGGGGGGGGGGGGAGGGGGGGGAGAAAAGAAAAAGAGTTTTCTGTGTGTGTTGTGTAGAGTGCATGTGTGTGTGTGTGGTGGTATGGAGAGAGAGGGAGAGAGAAAGAGAGAGTGGAGGTATGCCTTGTGTCAACACACGGGGACAGAACGAACTGCCGGCCACCTTCACCTGGACACGACGGGCAGGTGGGCGGGGCGCGCTGACCCGAACACCATCACATCCTCAAGTCTCTGCTGACCGGCCCGCCGCCGTCACGGCCTCCACCCCCCCTGACCCCAACACCGTCACCGCCTCGCGACGTGACGCACATGATGGTCGCCTGTGCAGGGGCAACAAATACTGTTACTGGGGCAGCCGGCAACTGTCTCTGAGGGGGGTCTGAATAAACGGGCTTAACGTCCACAAAAACCATAATGCTTAATACTAATAGGGACGGGGAGAGAGGGGTATGGAGGTGAGTTAGTAAACATGGTGCTTAACGTCTACAGAAACCATAATGCTTCATATGGACGGGGGGTATGGAGGTGGGGGAAGAGGGGGGTTATGTACCTGTCGCTTACACTGTCACCACCAGAATGACTCCTGCATTAAGATAGGCAGCGATGAGAGCCATTCTGATGTCTGATGGTAGTCTGTGCAGTATAGGTTATTTAACCAGTTCTTAGTTTCCTCCGATTAATCAAGCTCAAGGACGTCGGTTCAATTTCGCTTCGGCTCTCCTTTCTCTTCAGAACTTGTGATTTGTGGACACTGTCTTGTAACTTTGCCCCTGGCAGTTAATGAAGACATTAGAACGGCTGCCATCACTGTCTATCTTAATGCAGTCATTCTGGTGGTGACAGCGTAGTGTTAGGTATGGTCTCCCTCTTTTCCCCCACCTGGGATCAGGTCCCCGCCAGTACATCTTCGGAGACATCTCGGCGATAAACATTATTATGTAACCAACCAAACCCTGATTAATCTTTCAGGCTAGATAGCTTGCTCTTCATTTGCCCCTCGCTGACGTTTGAATCCGGTATTAGCTATGCTAGTCGGACAGCTAGTAGAATTATGATCACTACACCATAAGTAAGTAAGTAAACGTGTTTAACGTGCACAGAAACCATAAGGCTTCTTAGGGATGGGGATGAGGGGGGTATGGAGTTGGGGGAAGAGGGAAATTATATACCTATCAGTACACTATCACCCCCAGAATGAATTCTGCATTAAGATGGGGAGCGATGAGATCCATTTTAATGTTTCATTAATTTGTGAGGGAAAGTCACAAGACAGTGTCCACAGACTACAGCCTTTTTGAAGAGAAAGGAGAGCCGAAGCGGATTCCAACAGGTCCCTCTGCTTACGAGCCGAACGCCTGTAACACACGCAGTACAAGAAGTCACAGGGACGTATATAAAAAGAGGACACAGACACCGGTCCACTTAGATTATATTATACTTTTACTTCATATAGCCTAAATATAAAAAGGCAGCGTCAGCCCCGCTTGGATGACAACAGGCTTTTGTGTCCAGATGTGGCTCCCGTTTGTCCCAGGCTGTTCGCTGACCACTCACTCGAGCCCGACGACTGAGATTGGCGGGATGGCCACCGTGGTGTCTTCGTACGGTCGGGTTCACATGCAAGACAGCAGAAGAAAACAACTCTTCAGTACATAGTACATTGAGAGTTTTTGATAACAACTGAACCCGACCCCTTATTGTGTCCCCCCCCCCCCCCCCCCCCTTGCAAAAAAAAGACATTAATCGGGAGATTAATATTTTGGAAAGGGAATCTATGAGGACACCAGTAATCCCTACAATATAAAAAATAACGTTATAACGTCTTAATCGACACAGTCCCCAAATGTTCCGACACTGACTGCAGTTGTAGGAGTTGTGGTGGCGGGGGAATTTCAGCCTCAGGGTTCACGTTTGGGTTTGGACTGGTCATATCTTTCCGACAAAACGGGGGCAGGAAGAAAAAGAAGTCCCTTACCTTTCTTCTCACGGCGACCTTGTCCTTAAGAACTCACTGTGTCTGGGTAGACATGTCCTTCTTGACGATGATTCCCAGCTCCTCACCGGCACCTCTCTCACCACTGTCACTTTGTCGTACCTCCTGATCTTTCTTGGATCGACGATGGATCTGGTGAAGGTAACTTTTAGTGTTTCTTCCTCCAATGTCTTCTTTAGGAACGAGGATTTCAAAATTGGTTGTGGTGCCATTCAGATGTAGTCTTTCTGTGTTTCTACTAACTCCCTCTCTAAATATTCGTCCATCTTCTTCTCTAGTCTAGTGTTTCTTCCCTACGTTGCTCCGCGTCCACCAAAGTTTGGATACTGGTACACGAGCACCAATTTTCAATTCACGTCCCCCTGTCTATGCAACACACACAGTACGGGAAGTCACAGGGACGTATGTGAAAAGAGGACACAGACACCGGTCCACTTAGATCACATACATACTTTTACTTCATATAGCCTAAATATATATATATAAGGCAGCGTCAGTCCCGCTCTATCAGCAGAACCTACTGCACGCCTTATCCTGGACAAAACAAAAAATGACAGTGGCAGGGAAACGGCTGACTGGTGTCCGTGTCCATGCCGAGACAATCTGAAGACCCGCTGATGAAGTAGAGCTTCATGTCGTCGGATGTCGGTTGACATATTAGGGACAAACTGAGACCAATGCCGAATCACGGTTCAATGTTGCTTTACGTCCACGGAAGCCAGAAGGCTCGTTAGGACGGAAAGCCCAGGACGGCCACCTCGACTTTCACACAGCTCCTGAACTCTGAAGACCTGCTTCCACTGCGCACGATCTTATTCTAGCCACACCTGACGAAACAAAGTCCTGCTGTCACGTGACACCTGCCTCACCCTACTCCATATAATTATAAGGTAATAGTCAACAGTTCGCTGGAAAGGCAGTACATAGTACAGAGTTTTCGATAACAGTTGAACCCGACCCCTTATTGTGTTACACGCCTTACCACTAGGCCAAACCGACTTTCTATCAGCACACCTTTTTGTGGCTTGTAATTAAACGGTATTCAGATTCTTTATTCACCAAGTTTTACAACAAGGAAAGTGTCCCAAAAGCGGTAAGCATACAAACATAAGCAAAGAACAACACTGACATACACCAGCGAGCATAGTTACAGGTATACACCCATCCGCACCACCAAAACAGCACAATCCACACACCTGCACGCATACATGTACATGTATGCACACACCTCTACTGTAGTTGTACCGTGTAACAAATAGTGTCTGAGGCCTGACCAGCCTTAGGTCAGTCATAGGAACTGTAGTTGTACTGTATAACAAATAGTGTCTGAGGCCTGACCAGACTTAGGTCAGTCATAGGAACTGTAGTTGTACTGTATAACAAATAGTGTCTGAGGCCTGACCAGACTTAGGTCAGTCATAGGAACTGTAGTTGTAGTGTATAACAAATAGTGTCTGAGGAGACTAATGATTTACTCGAAGTGATTAATTGTTACTGCGTGGATGGTAAATAAAATAAAATAAAAGTATATAATTTGGCCAGCCTTGGGTCAGTCATAGGAACTGTAGTAGTACTGTATAACAAATAGGGTGTGTGACATCTGTGAAAGGAGTGACATCTGCCAGATGGAGGGTGTAGACAGCATTTCTGGGGTGTCTGAGGCCTGACCAGCCTTGTCTAGGTCTGTCCCTTACAGGAACTGTAGTTGTACCGTGTAGCAAATAGTGTCTGTGGCTTGAACAGCCTTAGGTCATGCAGTCATAGGAACTGCAGTTGTACTGTTTAACAAATAGTGTATGAGGCCTGACCAGCATTGTTTAGGTCAGTCATAGCTAGGTACTGTAGCTGTACTATATAATAAACAGTGTCTGAGGCCTGACCAGTCTTGTTTAGGTCAGTCATAGCTAGGTAATTTAGCTGTACTGTATAACAGTGTCTGAGGCCTGACCAGCCTTGTTTAGGTCAGTCATAGCTAGGTACTGTAGTTGTACTGTATAACAAACAGTGTCTGAGGCTGACCAGCCTTGTTTAGGTCAGTCATAGCTAGGTACTGTAGTTGTACTGTATAACAAACTGTGTCTGAGGCCTGACCAGCCTTAGGTCAGCCATAGGGGCTGTAGCTGTACTGTATAACAAAAATGAATAGTGTCTGAGGCCTGACCAGCCTTAGCTCAGTCATAGGAATGTAGCTGTACTGTACAACAAAAATGAATAGTGTCTGTGGCCCGGTGAAGCGAAATGGTTCACAAGCTTGACCTTGCAACCCAAAGAGGGCTGACCGTCCAAATAACGACTTTGCCGCGTCAGGTATCATACATCACGGCTTGGCTGTCACTGCTTGACCGCTGGTCAGTTCTGTCCGCAGTGTCTGTGGCTTTTTGTGACGGTCTGTCGGCAGTGTCTGTGACTTTGTATGACGGGATGTCCACAGTGTCTGTGGCTTTGTGTGACGGTCTGTCGGCAGTGTCTGTGACTTTGTGTGACGGGATGTCCGCAGTGTCTGTGACTTTGTGTGACGGGATGTCCGCAGTGTCTGTGGCTTCGTGTGACGGTCTGTCGGCAGTGTCTGTGACTTTGTGTGACGGGATGTCCGCAGTGTCTGTGACTTTGTGTGACGGGATGTCCGCAGTGTCTGTGGCTTTGTGTGACGGTCTGTCCGCAGTGTGTGGCTTTGTGTGACGGTCTGTCCGCAGCCTCTGTGGCTTTGTGTGACGGTCTGTCCGCATTGTCTGTGACTTTGTGTGACGGGATGATGACAGTGTCTGTGGCTTTGTGTGCCGCATGCAGTCAGTCTGCACCTAGTGACCTTGCGGCGGGCTAAAAACGAGCGACGTGCTCGCCGCCATGCCATGGTGTTGGTCAACAGACGGCCATCCGGATTGGGGCACGTGGCCCACGCGGCGCACGAGTTCCGGCGGATGAAGACATCAGGAAATAGGCCCTACAGCGTGGAAGGGCAGGATGGGCTGTCTCGTCACTATATATATATATGACTAGTCATCGATTTAAATCATGTGTGTGTGTGTGTGTGTGTGTGTGTGTGTGTGTGTGTGTGTGTGTGTGTTAACGATGAGTGTGTGTGTGTGTGTGTGTGTGTGTGTGCGCGCGCGGGCGTGTGTGTGTATCTATGTATGTGTGTGTTGGTGCCGGCTATTGTACTCTGTGCATTCATTGCTTCATCATGCCCCCCCCCCTCCCCCTCTTTTCCCCACCCCTCACGCCATGCAGCCACCGCCGTCTGCAGATTTCGTGTCCGTCCCCTCTCCTTTTCGGGCCGTCGCCGCCACGCACAGAGAACGCCTGTCGAACCGGCCCGTCACTTGTTCGTTTGGTTAAACTCAAGGACCTGTATATATATAGAGATATAGGTCCATGGTTAAACTTGTGTAACTCCCAGTTGTCTCCGAAGATGTACCGGCTCCGAGTGTCGTTCGAGGACCGAGATCCCAGGAAGTGAGGTGAGAAGGAAACTCCACCTGAACGTACATGATGAGGTGGGGCTTCCTGTCCTCGGATGTCGGGTTGACCTGAACGCTACACCGTCACCACCAGCTTATATCCAAGACAAGATCATTCTACAAGGTGCCCCCCCCCCCCCCCCCCACCCCCCACGTATGCTCTTTAGCATCCGAGGATATTAAGCAAAACTGAACTGAACACCACCAGCTGATGGGCAGCGATGAGTCATTGATTAAGTCACAAGGCGGTGTCCACAAAGCACAAGTTTTGAAGAGATTGGAGAGCGGCCAGACTGGCTCACTACCATCACAGACTGACGGGAACCTTTTAGTGTTACAGAGCGGTTCAACAGGCCGGTTGCATCATGTGACCGGAAGCTCAGAGCCGGACCTGTGGCCGGAAGGTCAGAGGCCGGAAATCCGGAAATCTTTGGGTCAGGGTCGACCGCCATCAGGATCGGCTGTCGCGCGTGTCAGGGTTACGTTCGTCACGTTCCCCGATGGATGATTCCCTGTACGGTGGTCGGTTTGAAGTCGGACGGTCGCCGGAATGACGTGCCCATACGTCACTGACATCGGCCATGGCAGTGTGGTCAGTTAGCTTGAACGAAGAGTAGTGCTACTGTGTGTCACTGATCGCTGCGATTTTATGTACGGAGCAAATGCCGCTGGATTGAAGGAGTAGAATAAAGGTCTGCGCGTATGGAGTGGTGTGTGTGTGTGTGTGTGTGTGTGGGGGGGGGGGGGTTGAGTGCGTGTATAGTGTGTATTTGCGTACGTACGTGCGTGCGTTCGTGCGTGCGTGCGTGCGTGTGTCTGTGTGTGAGAGAGAGATTGTGAGTGCATGTGTGTGGGGGGGGGGGGGGGGGGGGAGCGGGGATAGTTCAGTGGTTAGAGCGCCGGACTCGCTGATCGAAAGGTCACGGTTCGAATCCCTGCTGGAGTGGCGGGAGAATTTTCTTCTCCAGAGTCAACTTTCTGTGCTGACTCCTTATTTCGGTATCCGTTCCACCCCGTGTTACCGCAGTAGCACGTAAAAGACCCCGGTCATTCTGCCAAAAGCGCAGGTGGCAGGTTACAGCTGAACACGCATACACCTTACGTATGTGGCTTTGCATGATGTGACATGGTGCATGGTTGTATGGTGTACACAGAACGCGCCGAGATGGCAGCAGTTTCATATGGCACCAGCCATGCCAGCGCTGTAAGTACACCACTTCGGTGGATATTCGAAAACGCGCTATAAAAAAGCTATTCTCAGGGAGAGCAAAGAGAGAGGCCGGGAGAGCAAAGGGAGAGAAAAGAAAAGAAAAAAATGCCGTGAGGAAAAAAATCAGACATTTGGCAATACAAAGGCAAGAGGGAAATAGTTGTTAGCCGTTGTTTACAGAAG
>OY757544.1:26902963-26913524 GCA_963584105.1 Alviniconcha strummeri | reverse complement strand
AATTGTTTAACGCACGCATAATATATGCTCTCTCTCTCTCTCTCTCTCTCTCTCTCTCTCTCTCTCTCTCTCTCTCTCTCTCTCTCTCTCTCTCTCTCTCTCTCTCTCTCGTCTCTCTCACACACACACACACACACACACACACACACACACACAAATACACACACATGCATTCACACACACACACATGAACACATGCACACACGCACTCGTGTGCGCATGCACACACACACACACACACATACACACACACACACACACACACACACACACACACACACACACACACACACACACACACACACACACACACACACACACACACTCACACACACACACACACACACGCATGCACTCGCGCACGCACTCGTGTGCGCGCGCGCACACCACACACACACACACACACACCACATGCACATAAATACACACACACACAAACGCACGCACACACACACACACATAAACACACACACACACTCACACACACACACACACACACACACACACACACACACACACACACACACACACACACACACACACACACACACACACACACAGGTTCCATAGCAATGATGATTTCAGTGATAATCTTGACCACTTCAACTTGGCCTTCTACAGCAACTCTGTACTGTGCATTTTACAGGAGTTCCTGGATGATGAAACCTATGCTGAAGATGAAGAACTGTCAGAGAAACTTCAGCAATATAAAAGTGAGTACCGACTCCAACAAGTTTGCATGGGAATTGTTAGCTATTTAATGGAAGTCTTCTGCACAGTTGTCCATGTTAAGTTAAAAAACAAAGAAAAGAAAACAAAAAGTACCCGACATTTGTTTGTAAAAGTGTTTATAAGAATGTTTTTAAGTCATTAATTGTTTTTAATTCCTTTGAAAAAAGCTGTATTCAGACAAATTTTAAATAGTATTGTGTAATTAACTATGCACCATTAGATTTAGGATACATCTAGCACACACTAAATTCTAGACTGTTTTTCTATCTCTCGAACAGGTTGTTTTTTGATACTAGTCTTTTTCTTGATTATAGTGGTAAATGTGGTAAATTGTTATTGCAGTTGAATTGTATTTGAACAGTAAGAGATTGTGGTGTTGGTGGTGGTGGTGGTGGTGGGGGGGTTATATGCACCATAATGCATGTGGTTGAACATTTAATTGTGAAAACATTTATTGCTGTTCAGTATATTATAATAATAATAGATTCATTTAAAGCACTATTGATCCTCTGGCTACAGGTAAACTGTTTGCTATAAAAGAGGGAAGTTTCAACAGTGCAGTTTCTGTACAAACAAACAGTGGTGGACTGTTGTCTTCATTTTAGTGATTATAAGGATGTCATTTCTGATGGCTCTTTGTGTGTTTTTTCTTCAGAGAAGTTCATTGAATGTGACCAGGATTTATCAGGGGATCTCAGTGAGTATACAAACTTGTGTGTGTGTGTGTGTGTGTGTGTGTGTGTGTGTGTGTGTGTGTGTGTGTGTGTGTGTGTGTGTGTGTGTGCGTTGTGAGTTGGAGGGTGGGAGGGTGGGAGGGCATGGGTATGTTAGTGTGTGTGTATAGGGCAGGGGGGCATTGAGTTTTCTGTGTGTATGTTTGTGCCTGCATGCAGGTGGGAGTGTGTGCATGGGAGTGTGTGTGTGTTCATGCATGCAAGTGTGTGTGTGTGTGTGTGTGTGTGTGTGTGTGTGCATGTGCATGCATGCATACATGTGTGTGTGTGTGTGTGTGCATGTGTTTGTGTGTGTGCGTGTGCGTATGCATGCGTGTTCATCACAGGTGGAGAGAAAGGTCATGGTAACACATTGCATGGGTCAGACATCATCGACATAAAGCACATGCTGGAGATCACAGATGCTCACTGAGAGACAGACTGCAGACTCACAGAGAAACAGAAAGGTACTGGTGACATGTGTGGATGCTTGTAAGACATCTTGGGCATAAAGTACATGCTGAAAAACATAGACGCTCACAGACAGACTCACAGATGGACAAAACGGTAATGGTGATGTGTGTGTGTATTTGTCAGACATCATGGATGTGCAGTACATGATGGAGAAGCTGGGGCAGGCGAAGACTCACCTGGAGCTGAAGAAAATGATCGCAGAGGTGGACACCACCAACTCCGGTGCCATCAACTACAAGGACTTTGTCACGATGATGCTCGGCAAAAATTCAGGTGTCTTGAAAAAGTGAGTCAGCTCCTTCGATGAGCAGTGGGCCACAGCCTGGTTGTTTTGTGGAGCAAATCCTTGTTTGAATATATATATTGATCATGCAAAAACAATGCAAATACGAGACAGAAATTAGCCATTTTCTTGTTTGTCATAAAAGCATCACTCACAGTTTTGTGTTGAAAAAGAGAGCGTGTTTGACAGTGCCGCTGCATGCTGTGTGAAACTACAGTTGGTATCTTGGAAACGCCTGTCCTTGTTTCACACTGAGCAGGCCCAGTGGGTAGGCTGTTCAGCTGACAGAGAGATTTAAACTGAGTTTTAGGGCTTTGCTTTTGTAGATTTAGTAGGTTTTATCTCCAAATCTTGGAAATCAACCTTCATTTTCTGACTACTGTGTTCAAAACTAAAAGATAGGAAAAATCGGGGAAACCGGCAAGAATCAGGACTACAGGATCACAATTTTTGTTGTTGATGTTGTTGTTCAAAGTGCTAACATGATCCGTTTTTTCCACGTGTTGTTGCAGAATTTTGATGTTTGAATCATTTGCTAAGCCCCCTGAGAAGCCAACAGGAATTCCACCCAAGCGTGACCTGTCCAGTTTGCCATGACCACCGACACGGAAGAGCGGCCAAAGACACCTCCCAGCAGTCATCATTGCCATCTTCAAGAGCAGCAATCTCAGTGTCATGAACTTTTGATCACACCATCGTCACTGGGCTTTTTTTTTTCTCTCTCTTTCTCTTGGGGGATGTGGAGGTGGGGAGAGAAGGGTGGTTTTCACCTTCAAGGGTACACATGTGTGTTATTTGGATTGCAAGAGGATATCAGTCCTGGAAGTGCTCAAATTGGTGTTGTCAGTGTTCCAGTCACAGCTCTGTGGACAGGTCTGGCAGCACGAGGCATAATAACTGGTCCTTGCTCATTCATCCAAGCAGGGAGATTTGTAGGACTGTGGTTGTGGACGCCAGAATTCTGCCACGCTGCAGTTGGCAGTGAAGAGATTTTGTTAGCTTTAGTCGCAGGTGTTGCGAGTGGACACTGACTTTGCTTGAGTTTACAACCATAAGCTTTTTTGTTAGGTGCACTTTAGATTTACCACGGCATCTTTGTTGTAAACATATACTTGTAGTGGACCCTCATAGATCTTTTTTTCTTTTTGTTTTGAATAAAGTTCTACAATTTATGTACCTATCTAAGTTGAATGAAACAAAATAAGGCTTCAAACATTTCTGCTAAGAGGGAATGAGCTAGCAATGCTAAGGGACAGAACTGCAGAGGGTAACCCTCACTTTCCTTGCAAGCAGATGATGTGGACAAAATTCACCACGTTTGCAAATGTTTGATCCGCTGAAGACTCTGGTGAGAGTGTGTAGTGAATTTTTACTCCACCTTGGATTGCCTGCATACTAGGTGAGAGGGTTTTGTGTGCAGCGTCAGTTGAGCACTGTTACCTCCCTTCGTTTGCTGAGCTATAATTGTTTGAATCGGAAGTTACAAATAAATAAAACCTAATCACAGTAACAGGCTTCATTTAAAAAGCTATTAACATTGAATTACATGTTTATTACAGTAATATATTTAAATCATGTTTTGTACATACCTTCATGTTTTTAATTGATGTTGTCATTATTGATCTTATCCGGTCTTCCAGGATTACATCATTTGTGTCAGTTGTGAAAAACAGTGTAGAATAAATGTTAGGATTATGTCAGATGTTATCAGTGTGTAGTATGGTCAGTGTGTGTGTGTGGAACTGTGTGTGTACTCTGTGGTATGGGGGGGGGGGGGGGGGGGGAGACTGTGTGTGTACTGTGGTATGATGTGTGTGTGTGGGGGGGACTGTGTGTGATGTGGTGTGTGTACTGTGGTATGGTGTGTGTGTGTTGGGGGGCCTGTGTGTGTATGGTGGTGTGTGTACTGTGTGGTAGGGTGTGAGGACAGTGGGGGGGGGAGGGGGGGGGGATGTGTGTAGTGTACATGGACTCTGTGTGTGTGTGTGTGTCTGTACTATGCCTGTGGGTGGGTGGTAATGGTTTGGATTGACACACACTCTGAATGTGTACACTCACAACACCAAACCAACTCATCCTCTTTTATTTGTCCCAAATGAGTTGCAAAGAAAACATACATACATTACATATCCCCAACAAACAACTGAGCATACTGTGGCTAAACGTCCAACAGCTAATCACCCTGCAAACCTCTGTAAGGTGCCCTCAGTTAAGCCATAACCGACAGTGAGCCACATTGAGTCCTGGCCTGCTGAACATCCATAGACAACGGCTGCAGCAGAAACTGTACAGATTATATTCACTTATTCAGAGCCGAGAAAACTCCAGGGTACGGAGACTCTCTACTACAGCTAAGGCCAGCCATGTACCCATGCAGTGTGACAATGGGGTAGGTGTTGCTGGAGTTCTGATTCTATCGGGTCTCACTCTGACACTGACCTGGTCTTGTGGCAGGATGCAACCAGACCAGACCCACAAGGAAAGCCCCCCCCCCCATCCCTCTTGTCAGGATACCCCATTCCTCGTGGGTTTCTTGAACATCTACCACCCTGACAAAGAATACCTACTCCTTCACAACAATGTTGAGCCAAGGTACCATTCCCTCCAACCTTATGTCGTACCCCATTGTTTTATAATCTACCACCCTGACAAAGATGGCCTACCCTTTACTGACAAGATTTAATTTGATTATTATGACAATTTTTTAAATATCTTTTTTAAATGTTTGTTAAACTAAACAAGTGTTCATTTGAACCTTTTTGTGTTTGAATCTTTACTGACAAGGCTGATCCAAGGTACCATGTTGCTCCCAACCTCTTCTCGTGGTACCCTATCTCTCAGACACGTGTCTTCATGACCATCTACCACCCAAAGATGGCTGTTCCCTTTACTGGCGTGGCTGATCCAAGGTACTATGTTCCCTTCAACTGCCTTATGTTTCCATGGAGGTGAACTCCAGAGCAGAGACCTTTTACCCACCTTTTAAGAACAGCCTTTTAATTTTATTATCACTAAAAATATTTTTAAAAGGAGAAAAGTTCAGGTAGCTGTAAAAGAGGCGTAGTGTAACTGCAGACTTCAATACACTCATGCTGAGCTGAAACCACAGCTGACTCATTTTATATAAAAACTCATTATCTTGCATGTACACTCGTAAACATGGAATAAAATGACAAACCAACCAGAACATTTAACAACAACAGTCCCCACAAAAACACTCCAGATGTAGAAATAAGAGGAACCAGAACTATACTATCTACATTCCACACTTACTAGACCCATGTGTGAGGACAGCTGATTCTTCATTTCAGTGTTGATTGTTTTCCCACAACACAAGATAATTATGAGTGACATGCAGTCAGTGTTGAAAATAGTTTGGTCACAGAATGTAAGATTCATATGTACAGTTAAAATGTCTGCACACACATATGCATGCAGGCACATGCAGGCATGCACACACACACAAATGCAAATATACACATTACACACACACACGCACACAGATGCAAATATGTAAACATTACACACACACACATGCAAATATACACATCACACACACACATGCAAATATACACATTACACACGCATAGACACACACACTCACAGTCAAGTGACTGTTGGCTGTTTGCTAGTTTACCAAAGATACAGGCAAGATCAAAATATACTGTACTAAGATTTCTGTGAAAGAGATGCCCTGACTGTATACTGAACTTCAAGGCAATGTTTACTTGGTACTTCCACTGTGAACATTCTCATGTTAATGTCGCTGTTGTCAAAATATCTCCTTTACAGGAACTGCCGTCTGGCATTTTTCAGCAAACGTCTGATGGTATCCCACATGCATCTACTTCCAATCCACCGTCAAGTAAGCCAGTAGGCTATTCTTGGATTTTAAGTGACAGCCACACAGGGTCACCTCAGGACCAATCACACATACAGCTGCTCCACACCAGGCCCAAACACAGTCACCAAAACACAAGTAAAAAGTGGCTCACAGTTCTACGCACAACACAAAGCCAGTAGGTAAACAAAGAGACTGAGTACATGATAGAGAAATTCACTGTCAATGGCTGAATGACATGCAATGCCTACCCAGCGGTAGTGCAGTTTGTTCACCACAAGCGGTGACTGAATAGAATCACCAGTGCGAGTAGGCATGCTGGCCATAGCGCTGCCATCCTGTCTGCTACAGGGCTCTACCAGACAGCGCTGAAAGACAAACGGCTCCCTCCCCCCACCCCACTCCATGCAGCACTCACACACAAAAACGTGTCAGGAAGAACAAGCAAACGCATTTCCAACATCAAAACCACATATTGTAAACTCCACCACTCACACACGTTCATCCAACAAGCCTGAAACGTATTTGTTTTTTCCATTTCTTAACTCAAAAACATTGTTCAAACAGAATGACAAGTACACAATCCATAATACATATGAATCAAGCCAACTTTTTGTGCTTAGTACTGGGTCAGAAGTTGTATGTAAAACAAAATTCCATAGTCACTGAGGTCGACATGAGCTGACTGTAAGAGCATGATGAGAATGCAGACCTTTAACTGACATCAAACATTGCTGGCAAGTGGGCAGCAGCTCTGAGACAACTCCCGTGACTTACAGAGGAAACTTCCAAACACGGATACAAAAGGAGTCTTCACTCAAAATCATACAAAAATATAGAAAACAAAAACAAAAAATCCCACTGCTGATGTGCCTTTTTCTTTCCTTCCCCAAACAATATTGAAATTTTGTGACATTATTCATGAACAAGAAATGATCCTTGTGGTGAAAAATGAATGTTTAGATTACAAAGAATTTCGAATTTTGACACATGAGGTTTTAGGCAGTGACACATGGTGAATCCTGGCACTGAAGTTCTTCACTATGCTGGAAAGAAAACGTTTCACTATGCTGGAAAGAAAACGTTTCTCTGTGCTGGAAAGAAACGACTGAAATACTGAATGACCTTGATATTTACACCTGCACTGTACAAGCTTTACACACAGCACTATAGCTGTACCCAGCTGGAGGTCCATACACAGTACTACAGATACACACAGCACTATAGCTGTACTCAGCTGTAGGTCTATACACCGCACTATAGATACACACAGCACTATAGTTGTACACACAGCACTATAGCTGTACACATAGCACTATAGATGTATACATAGCACTATGTACATAGCACTATAGCTGTACACACAGCACTTTAGATGTACATACAAAACTATAGAGGTACACATAGCACTAGCTGTACACATAGCACCATAGATGTACACATAGTACTAACTGTACACACAGCACTAGCTGCATACACAACACTAAGGCTGTATGCATAGCACTATGACTATACACACATATGTACACACAACACTATAGCTTTACACATAGCACTTTACCCAAGGTCTTATAGCTATACACATGGCTGTACTCACAACACCATAGCTGTACACACAGCACTTTACTCAAGTGAAAGTCTTTAACAGGTGTATTCAAATGGAGGTCCACACACATCAACAAACACAAAGAATGTGTGTTAAGGAATTTGCTGTTATTGTTCCGTTCAGCCCAGTTGTACACCAGTGACACAACTGGAGGGAAAATGGCATGTACTCTTGAAAGGAATGATTGTCAGCATTCCACCATTAAATCTTCACTATAATTCAACGTTTTACTGAGCGCTATCACACATCATAAATCTTCACTATAATGCAATGTTTCATCAAGCGCTATCATACGTCATACATCTTCACTATAATGTAACGCTTTATCAAGCACTATCAATGTATCATACATCATAAACCTTCACTATAATGAAATGTTCTATCGAGTGCTATCACACATAAATCTTCCATAATTTTTTTTGTTCTATCAAGTGCTATTGCACATCATAAATCTTCACTATAATGTAATGTTTTATCAAGTGCTATTGCACATCATAAATCTTCACTATAATGTAATGCTTTACTGAGTGCTATCACACTTCATAAATCTTCACTATAATGTAATGTTTTATTGAGCGCTATCACGCATCATAAATCTTCACAATACTGTAATGTTTTATTGAGTGCTATCGCAAATCATAAATCTTCACTATAATGTAATGTTTTATCAAGCGCTATCATACATCATAAATCTTCACTATAATATAACATTTTATAGAGTGCTATGACACATCATAAATCTTCACTATAACGTAATGCTTTCTCAAGCGCTATCATACATCATAAATCTTCACTATGATGTAACATTCTATTGAGCGCTATTACCCATCATAAATCTTCACTATAATGTAATGTTTTATTGAGTGCTATCACTCATCATAAATCTTCACTATAATGTAATGCTTTATCAAGTGCTATCGCAAATCATAAATCTTCACTATAACATAATGCTTTATCAAGCACACAGAAAAAGAAGAAGAATCAACAAGAGATTTTTTACCACAAGCAAGATTTTAAACACGCCCAGACACAGTCTCAACCTACAGTGTGGCATACCTGTACTCTGAAAACACACTGCTATGACTGTAGCAATTTTGCACATGCTTCATCTGCGTTCTTCGCTCATGGTTAAGCACACCACAGCATTGAACAGCATTGACTAGACATGCATATGAGCATCATCTCGATCTTGTGTTATTATTTTACATGCATGGATTCATGTGGCACTTGTTTGGGCTCAGAATTTACAGTAATCACAGTAATGGTTCACTGATTACTTTAAACAATGTCACATTGCTGTACAGTTAAAGCCAGATCACACATCAAAATAATCCACATGACATGTACACAGCCATTATCTTGTGTACCCCACATCAATCACCAAAGTTGGTACATCTGCTCTGGTTTACCAAAGCAGTGTCTGTTGGCTGTACAGTTAAAACCAGATCACACATCAAAATAATCCACATGACATGTACACAGCCCTTATCTTGTGTACCCCACATCAATCACCATGGTACATCTGCTCTGGTTTACCAAAGCAGTGTCTGTTGGCTGTACAGTTAAAGCCAGATCACACATCAAAATAATCCACATGACATGTACACAGACCTTATCTTGTGTACCCCACATCAATCACCATGGTACATCTGCTCTGGTTTACCAAAGCAGTGTCTGTTGGCTGTACAGTTAAAACCAGATCACACATCAAAATAATCCACATATATATGCACAGCCATTATTCTGTGTGCCCCAAATGAAACCGAGAAGTTGGTACATCTGATCCCATTTTCTTCATTCACACACCAACACAACATTCACACACACACTCTCACACACACTCTCTGAGTCTATCTCTCTCTCACACACACTCTCTGAGTCTATCTCTCTCTCTCACACACACATACACACACACACACTCTCTCTCTCTCTCTCACACACACACATACACACACACACTCTCTCTCTCTCTCTCTCACACACACACTCTCTATCTCCCTCACACTCTCTCTCTCTCTCTCTCACACACACACACACACACACACACACACACACACACACACACACACACACGCAGAGGTACATTCCATAAAATGGCAGCTCTCAAGCACGACATGATGACCAGATCTGTGCATTTGCTGCCTTCACTTCAGTAGACCTGTTATCAGACTGGGCCACCATGGGCCAGTAAAATAAAAAGACCAATCACGCAGCATACAGCAACGCTGCTCCCATGTAAGTACCACACAGCATCTGACCGTTATGTATCAGACCAAAGACCTCACCAATGAGAGCAAGCGACTGCAGAGAGTGAGTGGGCAAACATCACAAACAGGCAAAAAGACGTCATGGAAGCATTGGAGAGAGACAGTACCTCAGGAAAGGGCAGGTGGGTGGGCGGGTGGGGGTGGTGTCATGAATATTAAGTAAGCAACTTGGTGTTTTACGTCCTGTCAACCAGTACGGTTATATTAGAGCATCAGGGCAACTGTCACGAACAAGGCAAAGGACATCACATGTGGGAATACCACTGACATCACAAACTGGGGTTTAGGCGTTATGACCAGGGAAATATATGGGGGTGGGGGTGGGGGCATCATGAATGGAAAAAAGATATGAATGTAGGGAAAGATGTGGATCAGAAGTGTGAAAAACACAGCAATGCCAATCCATGACAAGATCTTTAGCTCTATACCCACATGTGACATGACGCTGCCATGTCAGTGCCAACCACTGCATGCCATTAGGATGCTGATGGAAAGTTATCAATGCCATGTAAAACAAACTTAAATGACCTTTAACACAAGGGGACAGAGATCCATGCGGGCAGATAACATAGTTACAATGTAACGAGTCAGCAGACACAAATGTACAGGAATGCATAATTTATACACACACAAAAAAAGGCCACG
>OY757544.1:26865463-26897963 GCA_963584105.1 Alviniconcha strummeri | reverse complement strand
CAACACACAGTACTACACACACACAGCTCCAACACACAGTACTACACACACACAGCTCCAACACACAGTACTACACACACACAGCTCCAACACACAGTACAACACACACACAGCTCCAACACACAGTACTACACACACACAGCTCCAACACACAGTACTACACACAGTACTACACACACACAGCTCCAACACACAGTACTACACACACACAGCTCCAACACACAGTACTACACACACACAGCTCCAACACACAGTACTACACACACACAGCTCCAACACACAGTACTACACACACACAGCTCCAACACACAGTACTACACACACACAGCTCCAACACACAGTACTACACACACAACTCCAACATACAGTACTACACCCACAACCACACACCCACAGTTCCAACACAGTACTACACACACACACACACAGCTCCAATATACAGTACAACACACAGCTTCAACACAGTGCCACACACACACAGCTTCAACACACTCTCATGTGTAAGTGCTGTGTCATGTGCACTGACATACCTGCAATGCTGCTGAACTGAATTATATGCTGTGTTATGTTTCAAACCTAGTGTGTCATACTGTGTCTTATGGCTGGCTGAGTCTAATTCTGTGTCCTGTCACCAACCTGTGTGTCATGCTGTGTCATATCACTGACCTGAGTACTGTGTCATGTAACCTGTGTATCAAGCTGTGTCATGTTGTTGACCTGTCTGTAATGCCATGCCATTTCCTGTCATGCCATGTCATGTCACTGACCTGAGTGTAGTGCTGAATCATGTCACTCAGCAGGAAGTGGCTGGTCTCAAAGGGATGGTAGCGACAGTAGGGATCTGTCAACACAGAGCAAAACATAACGTTTTCATTCAACACGAAACAAAACTTCCAACTTTTTCATTCAAAAATAAAAAGAATTTTTAACTGAGACTTTTACTAGCAGTGACTGAAGGCAGAAAATGAGAAAGGTAAGGGAATTTCTGAAATGTTCTTGGTTTTACTTCTTAGATTTTGATCATGAATGTCATTAAATGCTCCATTTTCAAGTCAGCATTCCACTGAAATAAAATAAGATTAAAAATAAAACAAATCTTAAGGAACATTTTAGTTTTACACTATCAGTAATGCCATTTCTCCTTCTTTCTCTGTTCAACACCCACCCACACAGTCACACACACCCACACAAAACATTAAAGGGAACAGTACATAAAGCTCCTACTTAAGTCTGAATCAGAAGAGTGGTGGGAGTTTCTGACAAAGTGAACTGCGACAATGAACCGTCACTGACAATTTGGTAACTGTCTTCTCTAGTGTCACTATCTGGAAACTGTCTTCTCTAGTGTCACTGAATATCTGGAAACTGTCTTCTCTAGCGTCACTATCTGGAAACTGTCTTCTCTAGTGTCACTGAATATCTGGAAACTGTCTTCTCTAGCATCACTGAATATCTGGAAACTGTCTTCTCTAGTGTCATTGAATATCTGGAAACTGTCTTCTCTAGTGTCATTGAATATATATATATGGTAACTGTCTTCTCTAGAGTCATTGAATATTTGGTAACTGTCTTCTCTAGTGTCATTGAATATCTGGAAACTGTCTTCCCTAGTGTCACTGAATATCTGGAAACTGTCTTCTCTAGCGTCAGTGACTGGAAACTGTCTTCTCTAGCGTCACTATCTGGAAACTGTCTTCCCTAGTGTCACTGAATATCTGGAAACTGTCTTCTCTAGCGTCAGTGACTGGAAACTGTCTTCTCTAGCATCACTATCTGGAAACTGTCTTCCCTAGCGTCACTGAATATCTGGAAACTGTCTTCTATAGTGTCACTGAATATCTGGAAACTGTCTTCTTTAGTGTCACTGAATATCTGAATCTGTCTTTTCTCGTGCTACATGATCACTGACCCAGGTCCACCTTGGCCTCCTCAAAGGCAATAAGTGGAATGGAGAGGGCGTGCTTGATGACCTTGAGGTCAGGGGGAAGCTTGCTGGAGGTCACCATGCTCAGGGTCACTCGACTGGTGCACAGCTTGAGGTATCCGAAGTAGTATCGCTTGGACTGAATGGATGTCACTGCAGACAGGGCTCTGCAAATGAAAAGAGACAGTTCATGAAAACTGCAATGTTACCCCCCCCCCCCCCCACCCCCCATCCTATCCCCTTTCTGTTTGTTGCCTGTGTCCCTGCCAGACAGCTTCTGTTTGTACCTGAGACATCTTTACATTTAGACAGAACCCTCTCCACACATACATACACACAGTCAAACAAGGTTACCTGTGGGTATTGGACATCCATTTACAGACTACCTGTTGACAATACACATGCACCTCTTTAGATATAGAAACCTACAGATACAGAGACAAGAGGCTATCTGTTAACAATAGAACCTAATGTACAGACTATTCGTTGACAAAAGACAGCTTCAGATATACAAACCCACAAATACACAGACAAGAGGCTATCTGTTAACAGTAGAACCTAATGTACAGATACTCTGTTGACAACAGACACCTCTTTAGTTATACAAACCCACAGATACACTAACAAGAGGCTATCTGCTGATGTCAGACACCTCTTTAGATGTACAAGCCCACAGACACAGACAAGAGGCTATCTGCTGATGTCAGACACCTCTTTAGATGTACAAGCCCACAGACAAGAAACTATCTGCTGATGTCAGACACCTCTTTAGATGTACAAGCCCACAGACACAGACAAGAAACTATCTGCTGATGTCAGACACCTCTTTAGATGTACAAGCCCACAGACACAGACAAAGAGGCTATCTGCTGATGTCAGACACCTCTTTAGATGTACAAGCCCACAGACCCAGACAAGAGGCTAGCTATGGACAAGAGACAACTCTTCAGGCAGACAAAATCACAAAGACAAAAGAAGAAGAGGGTACCTGTGGGTGTCATAAGCATCTTCCGTATGCTGCAAGTCCGAACCATCTTTCTTGAAGCCAGCAAACTGCAGCAATTTCCACAGCAACCTCTCCTCCAAATGTACGGTCAAGCGTTTCGTGTTGATCTGCAGGTACTGCAACAAAAGGACACCCCATGAACATCAACAACCTCAGGACAGGTACTGCAACAAAAGGACACCCCATGAACATCAACAACCTCAGGACAGGTACTGCAACAAAGGGACACCCCATGAACATCAACAACCTCAGGACAGGTACTGCAACAAAAGGACACCCCATGAACATCAACAACCTCAAGACAGGTACTGCAACAAAAGGACACCCCATGAACATCAACAACCTCAGGACAGATACTGCAACAAAAGGACACCCCATGAACATCAACAACTCAGGACAGGTACTGCAACAAAAGGACACCCCATGAACATCAACAACCTTAGGACAGGTACTGCAACAAAAGGACACACCATGAACATCAACAACCTCAGGACAAACCATGAACCAGAATATCAATGACTACAGGACAGACCATGAACATCAACAACCACACAACACACCATGAACATCAACAACCACACATCATGAACATCCACAACCACAGGACACACCATGGTTATCAACAACCACATGACACATCATAAACATCAACAACCACACAACACACCATGAACATCAAGAACCACAGGACACACCATAGTCATCATGACCACAGGACACACCATCAGCATCAACAACCAAAGGACACATGAGTGCATGTGTATGTGTGAGTGTGTGTGTGTGTGCGCGTGTGTGTGTGTGTGTGTGTGTGTGTGTGTGTGTGAGAGAGAGAGAGAGAGAGAGAGAGAGAGAGAGAGAGAGAGAGAGAGAGACAGAGACAGAGACAGAGACAGAGAGAGACAGAGAGAGACAGAAACACAGAGACAGACATACAGACAGACAGAGACACAGAGAGACAGAGAGAGTGACCAATATGTGTTATTTGTTACAATTATTATTATTGATCGCTTTTATATAGCACTATTCTCCACTCTCAAGCAGACTCGCTGCGCTTACATGTGATTTGCATTGACAATGCAAAACAAAGCCCACAGCCACGGTGAGGCTATGACCAAGGGCAGAACTGCTGGCAACAACAGGTCACTGCATGCATAACGTCAGTGCGTACCTTGAAAATCTCAGCATTCCACTTGGCACTGGGCACCTTGTAGGCAGAGATCTGAAGGGCAGGCGTAGTGTCCGGGTGGTCGTGATGAACGTTGGGCGTCACGTACAGCATGACTGGCCGCACAGCTCCAAACAGCTGGTTGTCCACCTGCCAGTCCACACAGACATTAGTCCATCACTGGGACAGTTTGTACAGTACTGGCCAACACTCAATGTGACAAGTGTATTGGGTGATTCAGTGAAGCTGGAATGCCCTTTGTAATGTGTTGTGCAAGCAGTCATGAGAGGTTACAGTGTCACTTCCAGGCTGATTTCTCAGTAGGCACTACTTCATGCTGTGTATAAAAATGGAAGCTGGACCTAGAATTGCGAAGCAGTACAAATGCCATCACTGTTGCAGTTGCAAATATTACTGGGGAAAGGGGATGTAGGGTGGGAAAAAATGGTCTTTGCGTCATTTTTTGGCTGACCAGAACATCACAGTTTTGTGGAAACTATACGTTTGGGGGCATCCTACAGCATGAGCAACAAGTTATTGCTTGTTGCCAGACACATTCTGACTACAGGCCTCCAAAAATGCCTTTAAAGTTGGCAGTGTAAAATTTGCAAATTCACTGTCACTGCCTTCCACTCTGAAGAAAGCATGCACTGGAAGTAAAAGCAGCCATGAGACTTAAGCAATGCCAGGGAAAAATCAAGGGAGCTAACAACCCCAACTGAACTGCCCAATACACAGGTGTTATAAGTACTGGCCAACACTCAATGTGACAACTGTATAGACAGGTAAGTACTGGCCAACACTCAATGTGACAACTGTATACACAGGTAAGTACTGGCCAACACTCAATGTGACAACTGTACATTGCAAAGCATGCTTCACAGGTAAGTACTGGCCAACATTCAATGTGACAACTGTACACAGGTAAATACTGGCCAACACTCAATGTGACAACTGTACATTGCAAAGCATGCTTCACAGGTAAGTACTGGCCAACACTCAATGTGACAACAGTACACAGGTAAATACTGGCCAACACTCAATGTGACAACAGTACACAGGTAAATACTGGCCAACACTCAATGTGACAACTATACACAGGTAAATACTGGCCAACACTCAATGTGACAACTGTATACACAGGTAAGTACTGGCCAACACTCAATGTGACAACTGTACATTGCAAAGCATGCTTCACAGGTAAGTACTGGCCAACACTCAATGTGACAACAGTACACAGGTAAATACTGGCCAACACTCAATGTGACAACAGTACACAGGTAAATACTGGCCAACACTCAATGTGACAACTATACACAGGTAAATACTGGCCAACACTCAATGTGACAACTGTACACAGGTAAATACTGGCCAACACTCAATGTGACAACTGTAGATTGCAATGCTTCACAGGTAAGTACTGACCAACACTCAATGTAACAACTGTACATTGCATAGCTCCATTAACAATAAAGTTTGCATCTGTAGCTCCATTAAAGACAAAAAGCATAGACCTGTGCCATGTTCTGACCTTGACCTCTGCCACACTGGCATTGACTGTGAGCTGTGAGGTTCGCGAGGTGATCTCCACCTGGATGTTGCGCAGCGTGATGTAGACCAGTTCCTCTGGCAAGCTGTTCACTAGCGATATGCCAATGCCATCCTTCAGTGACAGTGCAATCTGTACACACACACCACACACAACCCTCAACACTTTGGTCTGTCCACACACAGCCCTCAACACTCTGGTCTGTCCACACACAGCCCTCAACACTTTGGTCTGTCAGATCTGTCCATATACACCACACACAACCCTCAACACCTTGGTCTGTCAAATCTGTCCACACACACACACAGCCCTCAGCACTTTGGTCTGTCCACACACACACCACACACAACCCTTAACACTTTGGTCTGTCAGATCTGTCCATATACACCACACACAACCCTCAAAACTTTGGTCTGTCCACACACAGCCCTCAACACTCTGGTCTGTCCACACACAGCCCTCAACACTTTGGTCTGTCAGATCTGTCCATATACACCACACACAACCCTCAACACCTTGGTCTGTCAAATCTGTCCACACACACACACACCACACACAGCCCTCAGCACTTTGGTCTGTCCACACACACACCACACACAACCCTTAACACTTTGGTCTGTCAGATCTGTCCATATACACCACACACAACCCTCAAAACTTTGGTCTGAACAGTGTGTAAAGTCCCACTAGCCATGTGAAGTCCCACTAGCCATGTTGCTGACATGAAGTGTGTAAAGTCCCACTAGCTGTGTTGCTGACATGAAGTGTGTAAAGTCCCACTAGTGTGTTGCTGACATGAAGTGTGTAAAGTCCCACTAGCTGTGTTGCTGACATGAAGTGTGTAAAGTCCCACTAGTGTGTTGCTGACATGAAGTGTGTAAAGTCTCACCTCCAGGTTGCGTTGCTTGGCGAAGCGTGTATGCTGGCCAGTGCCTGGTCCTGCGGTCACCTCGTCATACACCTCCCAGTCCTCCAGTCCCTTCTCCCGCACCGGCCGCCGCACGATGGTCTGCACATGCGCACACACACCACACATACATCACACCACACACAAACATCACACCACACACAAACATCACACCACAAGGCATCCATCACATCATGTTACACACATACATCACAATCACACACATACATTCACCACCACAACACACACACACACACACACACACACACACACACACACACACACACACACACACACACACACACACACACTGTTTTCATATACATGGTCAACAGCTCAGACTCGGGTATCTTTTCAGACAACTGTTATGTGTCAGGTTCCTACCTCTCTACAGCACTCAACTTCCTGTCCACTCATTTTTACAGCTTTTTCATCTCTCTCTCTCTCTCTCTCCTCTCTCTCTCTCTCTCTCTCTCTCTCTCTCTCTCTCTCAAATTTGGTCTTTTAGCTCTATTTTCATACACTTACAAAATCAGCTTTAAGTGCGGGAAGGGAGTCTGAGATTATACAAGCATGAAAAGTATTTAATTATAAACAAAATCAACAACTGGGAAGCTGGAGAAAAAATACTACAAATAAAACTAAGAGTCAGTCAAAAAGCAACATTTTCCCTGTGAGTAAGCATATTAAAAGCACAGAACTGACTGCCATATACACCACTACCAGTGACTGCCCATATACACCACTACCAGTGACTGTGTACACCACTACCAGTGACTGCCTGTGTACTACTGGTGACTGCCCATGTGCAGCACTACCGGTGACCGCCTGTGAATACCACTACCAGTGACTGCCCATGCACACCAGTACCAGTGACTGCCTGTGTACACCACTACCAGTGACTGTCCATGTACACCACTACCAGTGACTGTCCATGAACACCACTACCAGTGACTGCCCATGTACACTGCTACTGGTGACTTCCTGTGTACACCACCACCAGTGACCAACTGTGTACATCACTACCAGTGAATGCCTGTATACACCACTACCAGTGACTGTGTACACCACTACCGGTGACTGTCCATGTGCACTGCTACTAGTGACTGCCTGTGTACACCACCACCGGTGACCAACTGTGTACACCAATACCGGTGGCTGCCTGTGTACACCACTACCTGTGACTGTGTACACCACTACCAGTGACTGTGTACACCACTACCAGTGACTGCCCATGTACACCATTACTAGTGACTGCCCATGTACACCACTACCAGTGACTGTGTACACCACTACCTGTGACTGTGTACACCACTACCAGTGACTGTGTACACCACTACCAATGACTGTGTACACCACTACCAGAGACTGCCCATGTGCACCACTACCAGTGACTGTCTGTGTACACCATTACCTGTGACAGCCTGTGTACATCACTACAGGTGACCAACTGTGTAGACCACTACTGGTGACCAACTGTGAACACCACTACCAATGACTGTGTACACCATTACCTGTGACTGACCATGTACACCACTACCACTGACTGCGTACACCACTACCAGTGACTATGTACACCACCACCAGTGACTGCACATGTACACCACAACCTGTGACTGCCTGTGTACACGACTACTGGTGACCAACTGTGTATACCACTACCAGCGACTGCTTGCTGGGCCAAACTGACTGCCCATGTACACCACTACCAGTACACAACTACCAGTGACTGCCCATGTACACCACTATCAGTGTGACCGCCTGTGTACAGTCCTACAAATACCCTTTGATCAACTGACTGATCCACAGAAAACACATGCCATTGCTGACTCGATCCTTTCCTCGACCACGGGACTACGGCCTCCTAGAGTCTAAAGAGGCAAAGTCAAATGATCACACCAGGGTGTATGCAAATGCTTTTCCATCTCCGTAAGTAATGGTTAGAGTGCAACATAAACCATCACTGGATCCGGCCAGTGATGGTTTGTTAGATACCACTAGCAACACAAGCTTCTTGCAACAATTGAAAGCCTGCAACAGTTCCATCCAAGCTTCTTTTTTTTCCTCCTCTCTCTTCTCAGTGAACAGACCTGCTATCATGTAGGATGCTGAACGTGTGCATGAGCATTAAACTAACTGCTGGTGAAGCAATTCTAAGAGAATCCTTGGATCCAAGGTGTCTGCGTACACTGGTGCGGGTTTTGTGTTAACCAGCAATTTTTGGTATTTTACTGGGTAAGTATTTACCAGAAACAAAATCAGCAATTGGTCAGACTGTTACTTTGTTTGAAGGGTTCTAAAACAATACAGCACAGTGAGAGTGTGTATGTGGCGTGCATGCTCGAGTGCATGCGTGTGTGTGTGTGTGTGTGTGCATGTGTGTGTGTGTGCGTGTGTGTGTGTGTGTGTGTGTGTGTGCATGTGTGTGTGTGTGCATGCATGCACATGTGCATGTGTGCGTGCATTAGGCAGGGAAGGGAACTGGGTGTTTGCTAGTCCAGCTCTGATAATGGTGTGGACGGCCACATCTGACCAGTTAAAATGTACAGTGATTATCTGCCTGGTTTCTGTGAGCTACTTTCACCACCTTATAGAAGTGACACTGGTTTGAAAATGTCTAGCGTGATCAGTGTGGTGTTGAAGAGAGAGAAGCTTCTGGCACTGCAGTGGACCAGTTGGGCTGTGTTGCCAGCATCTGGATAGCCACCAGGCACCAGGCTGCCTCACAACCTCAGCAAAGCTGTCCTGTTTCAGCCCTTGATTCACTTTTTGATCTATTCAACAATCAATGAATATGCCCCCCCTCCCCCATCACTTCATATTTTAGTCACAGGCTTAAAATGGTTGAAATAAGGCTTGAGCTGCCAATCCATTATGATCTACCAATCCATGGAAATCAAACGAACTTCCAATCCATACCACTCCTCCACAAGCCCACGCTCTCTACCGCAAGGGGTCTGCAAGACCCAGCTAGCTACAGCCTCCCTCAGTTACTGAAGAGCTACAGTGAAGCTCAGTCTACTCATTCAGCAAAATGCAGACAGACTGAAGGGCTACAGTGAAGCTCAGTCTACTCATTCAGCAAAAATGCAGACAGACTGAAGGGCTACAGTGAAGCTCAGTCTACTCATTCAGCAAAATGCAGACAGACTGAAGGGCTACAGTGAAGCTCAGTCTACTCATTCAGCAAAATGCAGACAGACTGAAGGGCTACAGTGAAGCTCAGTCTACTCATTCAGCAAAAATGCAGACAGACTGAAGGGCTAGCAAGAAGCTCAGTCTACTCATTCAGCAAAGTGCAAAACAGAAGGCCAAAGCGCAACCAAAGTCAAGGCGTCCCTCAAGATAGCTTGCCTTGCGTGAGCCACACACTCCAAAACACCTGGCCTCTTTGGCCCACGCAGCTCCTGGCAACATAAGCTGGCAGTTCCAACGCTGCAATGTTAGCGCACCACGGTCAAAACACTGCCATGTTAGTGAACAGGACAAATGCTGCAAAGTCACTGTGTTAGGTCGGCCACAATGCTGCAAAGCCCCCCCCCCCCCACCCCCCCCATGTGGCTCCAATGATGGCTAATGATGGATTAAGATGCAAACACCATTGCGATAGGTTTGGGTGGACCCATGGCAGACACCAAGTACACAGTGCTCACACAAACCTGCATACTGCATTCTCTACTACTGAGGCAAGCGAGATAAGCTGCATTCACAGGAAGGATGCCCTAAGTACACAGTGCTCACACAGACATGCATACTGCATTCTCTGCGACTGTGGGCATGTGAGATGCATTTACAGGAAGGATGCCCTGAGTACGCAGTGCTCACACAAACCTGCATACCGCATTCTCTGCTACTGAGGCATGTGAGATAAGCTGCATTCAGAGGAAGGAGGCCCTAAGTACACAGTGCTCACCCAAACCTGTGTACTATCATTGGCGAGAGCTGCCACAAGTATCATTTTTGTCGGGACAAATGTTTTGTCATGACAAACACATCTTTCGTCAAAACAGCTGTTTGACATGACGAACATGTGTTTGTTGTGACAAAACACATCTTTTGTCTTGACAAAAATGTGTTGTCATGACAAAACTTTTGTGGCGACAAACATATTTTCGTGGCGACAAACATAATTTTGTTGCAACAAAACATTTGTCATGACAAACACATAAATATTTGTCATGATAGAAGTTTTGTCACAACAAAAATATAGTTGTGACAAACAATTTTGTTAACAAAACTTTTGTCGCAACAAAAATGGTACTTGCGGCAGCTCCCACCAATGACAGCATACTGCACTGTCTGCTACTGAGGGCAAGCAAGATAAGCTGCATTCACAGGAAGGATACCCTAAGTACCCAGTGCTCACACAAACCTGCATACTGCATTCTCTACCTGCATACTGCATTCTCTACCCGCATGCTGCATTCTCTGCTACTGAGGGCAAGCAAGATAAGCTGCATTCACAGGGAGGACACCACATGGACCACGTCAAACATTCACAGGGAGGACACCACAGGGACCACGTCAAACATTCACAGGGAGGACACCACAGGGACCACGTCAAACATTCACAGGGAGGACACCACATGGACCACGTCAAACAATCACACAGCGTGCGGGTCTACCAGGGTCAAGGGAAGCGGTTCAACCCAACAACTCCTAAGCTGATGCTGCAGCAAGCAGACAAAGGCACAGGTGGACCCCTTTCTAACTTCACAATGTATTTAAACCATGAGGGATATTTCTCAGCTTTTATTTTATGAAAGAAGGGGTAACAAAAATTCACTTGCTCAGTCTGTCTGTGTAAAATGTTTTGAAAAGGTTAACGGTTAGTCTGCAAATTGGTCAATACTCTTTTTGTGTGCAGTTTTCAAATTATGTGCATAAAACAAACTCAGGGACAACAGCTGACTCACATTAAAAAAACTAGAATAAACCACCTTCCGCTGTCACTTCACACTCCCCTGTAACTGCCACAAATCATAGTGTGCTTTTTGCTTTGAATATGTATATAATATACATCTAAACCAAAGCCTTGCATTTAGCTCCATGTTTTACTGAACTGTCACATGTTTTATTGTAACATTTGGTGAACATTTTATGTGGATGAAAATTAAGCCAAAAGGCAATTTTTTCTGCACAGAGATAATAAAGAACAAAGCTGCACTGTGTCGAAAAACAGCAAGGTGTGTGATCAGGCCCATGTATTTACCAATCACACAAAGTTTGAAACTGACTGGAGAAGAGCTTGGTAAGATACACAATTTTCGACTTCAACAGTCTGATGCTACTGTGGCCTGGCCTCAGAAAGAGTGGTTTAAAAGATAAAACTTGATAAGTGGAATCTGTCAGAACTCAGGAGCTGTGTGAACGTCAAGGTGGCCATCCTGGACTCCCTGTCCCTAACAGTCCATACAGTCTCTGTGGACATAAAGCAAGACTGAATGAACCAAGTGGGACCATTCATGCTGAGCTCAGGAGCTGCTTAAACAGGGAGGCAGTGCTGAACTCTCGGAGAGAGGGAGATGGATGATCTTTTTGCTAGAGTTCTTCTTCTCAGCAGTTGTTCCTGTGGACACTGTCCTTGTGACTGTGCTCGTGAACAGTTGAAACAGCAAGCTTTGCAGCTTTGTGTACTGTGCAGTGCCCAAGTCGTTTGCACCTGGGGGTTCCCTACCACCTAAGATTCTACTGTCCTGGTGGTAGCCAGTGAGGAGTTGGAGCAAGTACCTCAACAAAGGTACCAATACCCCCGTCCACCCATCCCAAATAAACCGTATGATGTTTCTGTGGACGTCAAACATCACTGGTCAAGCATACTCACTGTGCAAAGCTCAACACTAAACACATTTACACCAAAGCAAGAAAATATGACTGCTGCATGTTTCTGCTGCACCCAGCCGGTGGGACAGATGTCTGACAACTGATGATTACAAAGGCTCACACTTTTTCTCGGGGTCATGGGAAGGAACAAAACAAAACAAAAAATCAACAGAGGAATGCTGATGTCCTTTTCAGATCCACAAGAAGAAGCGTACCAGTTTGTTAGAAAGAGGTTCACTTGTCTCGGAGGTGGCCCAGCTAGGCTACTTTCTACAAAGCGGTTTTCAATGTTTCTGATGGCGAGCATCCCACTGACCTTCTGCACCCACAACATGGAATACTGTGCCACCTGGGTAAACTCCTGTAGCCATTTCTGAAAACAAGGCCACAGCACAACCCAGGTAGCATAGCTTCACTTCAAGAGGCATGTTCCCACAAAACACATGTATACTGTGCCACCTGGCAAAACTCCAGCAGCCATTTCTGAAAACAAGGCCACAGCACAACCCAGGTAGCATAGCTTAATTCACTTCTAAACGCATGTAACCTTGGACACACACATCCCCCAGCAACCAACCACCTCTCCTAGTCCTACAACCATTACAGTCTCACGAATAACATCAACTTCAGAGCAATAAACCTTCATAAAGAATGAATGCAGCACATACTGCTAGTCTGTGGCATGTCCGTCATATGTGTAAAGATATGAAAGTGACTAGGCACGCATGTGACATAGCCTGGGATATGCTAAGCTTTTGAGCTTGCAATAAGTGACACCATCTGCAAAAAACGACCACAAGACAGGAGAAGCCACTCCCTTGGACTTCAGATTTGCCACTCTCTCCATGCTCACACTGGTTGCAAGTTAAACACTGTGCATACCAATCAACGAGAAAAACACTGGTAAAATGAAATATTTTAAAGTATCCCTCGTTCTGTCCTAACTTCAGCTTCACAACTCCTCTTCTCTTCTTCTTGTCTTGTATTCTTGTATGCTGAAAATTTAGGTGTACAAAATACGTCCAAATTGTACCAGTAAACAGGTCTGCCTTGCTATCAGAAATAATTTTTCATTCCCTATAATTCCCATCAAGTATTATTATTTACTGCTTCCCATTATAACTCATTCTCTATTGCTTTCCACCGTAAATCATTCCACACTCCTTCCCATCATAAATCATTATGTACACACTCCTTTCCACCATACACTCCTTTCCACCATAAATCATACTTCACTCCTTCTCATCATCAACCATGCTACACAAAGTTCTATCATAAATCGTTATATGCTCCTTTCTGTTAGAAATCATTATACACTCCTTTCTATCATAAATCATTCTTCACTCCTTCTGATCATGACTCGCCCTGATATAACTGTACCGGTTGACTAGGCGTAAAACACCAATTTTTACTTACTGATCATGACTCATTCTTTACTCCTTCTGATCATAAATCATAATATACTCCATAATATCAATCATTCTTCACTCCCTCCTATATGCTCCTTTCCATCAAAAATCATTCTTTGTTCCCTCCCATCAAAAATCATTCTTTGTTCCCTCCCATCATAAATCATTCTTTGTTCCCTCCCATCAAAAATCATTCTTTGTTCCCTCCCATCAAAAATCATTCTTTGTTCCCTCCCATCAAAAACCATTCTTTGTTCCCTCCCATCATAAATCATTCTTTGTTCCCTCCCATCATAAATCATTCTTTAGTTCTGCACTCTTTCCCATCACAAATCATAGTACAGTCCTTCCCATCACAGATCACTGTACACTCCCTCCCAACTTCAGCCATGTAAATCATTTTGAGCTGTTGCAGCGGTCACAACGACTAGCAGTGCAAAACAAAGACAACAGCACATTTCAGGTTTCCTATGAATAGTCAATGGGATAACTCTCAGTCCTCTTCATTTCTTCTCCTGTATTCAGCGTGAGTTTACAGCCCACTCCAGCGTGAAATGCATGACAGATCTAGTACATGGCAGGATGTGATGTTGCAAGTAATAGTGAGTACACCTTTCTTCAGAACTGATAAGGAGTACATCTTTCTTCAGGACTTATAATGAGTACACCTTTCTTCAAAAACTGATAACAAGTACACCTTTCTTCAGAAACTGATAACGAGTACACCCTTCTTCAGAAACTGATAACAAGTACATCATTCTTCAGAACTGATAATGAGTACATCTTTCTTCAGCAACATTCATCAATGGCATAACACATGAGAAGTGAAATATTAAATATTTTCCAGGCGATTGCAAAGCAAAGCAGCAGGCAAGAACTGGAGGAGATACCTTTTGCTCTAATGGAACCATGCAGAGCTCTGTGGGTAAACCAGTCAGAGAACAGGCAAAGAACTGTCTCTGACCAGCAGAAAGGCACAAAGAGAACAAGGACAGAAAGGCTGAGAAAACAGAAAAGGAATAAAAAGAACCAATCAACAGAACAGAAAAAAGAAAGGAACAGAACAACAGATTAATAAAAAGAACAGAAGAAAACAACAACAGATTAATAAACAGAACAGAAAAAAGAGAGGAAGAGAACAAGAGAATAATAAATAGAATAGAAAAATAGAAAGGAACAGAACAATAGATTAATAAATAGAACAGAAAAAAGAAAGAACAGAGCAAACCCCCCTACCCCCCCCACCCCGCAAAAAGAAAGGAACAGAACAAAAGACCCCCCCACCCCCCCCAAAAAAGGAACAGAAGATCAATAAAAAGAACAAAATAAAATAAAAGAACAGAACAAGAGATGTTTTCCAGAAGCAGGTTATCAATGTCAACCCAAGCTGTAGATGCTGGGGAGCTAATCTAAAATCACCTTGCTGTGAATAGACATAAAATAAAATACTGATTGACCGATTGAACCTGGGAGCATCAATGGTCTGCCTACCCACATCAACAGTGGCTACTCACTCGATGTTGGATGTCCACCATCTCCAGCACGCGGATGGGGCCATCCATGGTGACCCGCACGGACAGACACCCGGAGCCTGGGCGCAGCTTTTGGCGTGACACCATCATGTGCAGGGGGACAGCACCAGCAGTAGTGGCGTCCACTTCACTCCCCTGGCTGCAGCGGTACTCTGGACCCGGACCCAGCACAGCAAGAGCTCCTGTCAGCACAGAATGGAAAGTCTGATTACACACACAGCAAGAGCTCCTGTCAGCACAGAATGGAAAGTCTGATTACACACAGCAAGAGCTCCTGTCAGCACAGAACGGAAAGTCTGATTACACACACAGCAAGAGCTCCTGTCAGCACAGAATGGAAAGTCTGATTATACACAGCAAGAGCTCCTGTCAGCACAGAACGGAAAGTCTGATTACACACAGCAAGAGCTCCTGTCAGCACAGAATGGAAAGTCTGATTATACACACAGCAAGAACTCCTGTCACAGAACGGAAAGTCTGATTACACACAGCAAGAACTCCTGTCAGCACAGAAAGGAGTCTGATTATACACACAGCAAGTCTGTGTATATATAATATATATATATATAATACAGAAAGAGACCATGTGAGCATAGTCCAGTAACCAAACTGATTATACACAAGAAGAGCTCTTGCTAGCATAGCACAAAAGACTGATTATTTAGCAACAACTCCTGGCCATGTCCTGTTGTGGTGGTGGTGGGGTGGGGTGGGGGGGATGGGGGGGGGGGCAAGGGGGGGAATTGTTACTGTAAGGGACTTTAGACCTAGTACACCTAAATCCTGGATCTGTTGAACTGACCACTCAGCCACTCCTTCTACACTGAGCAATTATTATAATAACAATAACAACAATAGATAATTCTTATAAAACACCGTTCTTTAACACGAGTTAAACTCATTGCGCTGTACAAACACCTTGATAAAATCCACATTTACACACATTTCAACAAACAGAACTTGGAGTGTAGTATTTACCCTAAACATAATTACTAGCAAACAATAACTATTCATACATGCGCACCCACACCTAGACAGGTCTAGATCAAAAGATAAAGTCCACAGGCTGCATTGTTGTACAAATGCCAAATAACTAAGGAAAGAAATGGACCAAAGGTGGGGGTGGGGGGTGGAGGGGAAGGGGGGGGCCAGAGCTGGGGGTGAGGGGGAAGGGGGGAGTGGCGGTAACAGGAAAGAGAGTAGAGAGGTTGCAGTAACTGACCATCCTGAAGTCCCTGTATCCCGCCAACAGCCTGCACACACATGGCGCCAGCATGACAGCACAACATTCCGTCCTGCACAGCAACAAAAACACCATGCTGACTATCCCATTCTAGAACCACCTCATTCTCACAAACAGGGGACTGCACTAGACCAGTCACATTCATCTTTCTTCCTGACAAACACATGGACTGCACTAGACCAAAGTCACATTCATTTTAGTCCCTAACAAACAGGGGGACTACACCAGACTAGTCACATTCATCTTTCTTCCCGACACACATTCATCTTTCTTCCCGACAAACACATGGACTGCACCAGCCCAAAATCACACTCATTTTTCATTTCTGACAAGCATGCTGACTGCAGCATCAAAGGGTACACAAGTGCCAGAGAACACTGTGAGAACAGTGCCAGAGAACACTGTGAGAACAGTGCCAGAGAACATTGTGAAAACAGTGCCAGAGAACACTGTGAGAACAGTGCCAGAGAACACTGTGAGAACAGTGCCAGAGAACATTGTGAAAACAGTGCCAGAGAACACTGTAACAAACAGTGCCAGAGAACACTTTTTTTTAAAAAGGAGAGAAAAAAAAGAGTGCCAGAGAACATTGTGAGAACAGTGCCAGAGAACATTGTGAGAACAGTGCCAGAGAACACTGTGTATAAAAAAATGCCAGAGAACAATGTGAGAACAGTGCCAGAGAACAATGTGAGAAGTGCCAGAGAACATTGTGAGAACTGTTCTGACCTGGGTGAACCTCCACATCTGGGTGGAGCGGCGACGCTCGTCTGGTTTCTTTAGCACCAGGGGCACTGGCCTGCCAGGCTGGGGGGCGATGTCAGAGATGTCCAACACTGGGCCCTGGGGCTGGGAGGAGCGTGGCTTGCCGGGCTCTCTGGGAGACACGGAACCCTCGTGCTCCAGCATGCCGCTGCCTGTCATGCGCCACAGCTGGCTGCGTTTGCCTTTCTCCTGCATAGCACACACAGCAACAGCAACACCTGTGTCATCATCATCATCACAGTACACACAGCAACATCAACACCTGTGTCATCATCATCGCCATGTACCACAGCACACACAGCAACAGCAACACCTGTGTCATCATCATCGCCATGTACCACAGCACACACAGCAACAGCAACACCTGTGTCATCATCATCGCCATGTACCACAGCACACACAGCAACAGCAACACCTGTGTCATCATCATCGCCATGTACCACAGCACACACAGCAACATCAACACCTGGATCATCATCACTGCCACATACCACAGCTAGCAGTAAAGCACACACATCAACATCAGCACCACAACCCCTCACTCCCAAGGTTATTGTCATCACCACTAGTCCCCCCCCCCCCCCCCCCCCCCCCCCCCCCCCCCCCAACACACACATTATCATTGTTATCATCATGCAGGTTCGTCAGGAAGCTGTCGTGAGCTTGTTAGTACATGTAACAGCCAGACACAGTCTGTACTTGACAGCACAAGAACTCATCAAGTAAACATCAACTGACATTGTCTTTATTTGTTTGAAGCTCTAGTGAGCAACTGCCCTCTATGTTTGTGTAAAGGGATTTGGCATTCCACATATATCAATCTCAGGGTTGGGTTCAGAGTGGTGGTGGTGGTGGTTTGGGGGAACAAACATAAGTAAATGGTTACTTTCGTTTGAAGACAATGTTGTTTCCATGGACGCAGTCTAGCACCAGTTCATGCCCAGGTCCCGGCCAGCTCCTGGCAAACAAGACAATTACACACTGCAGTTTGTTGACACCTGCTGTGGCCACACAACAAGACAACCATGACAACCACTGTAACTGTGCAAAGTTAAGCTTGGTTGGACAGGGTGAGTTTCGGCAGAGACAGTGAGAGGGGTTTAGGGGGAGTGAGACAGACAGACAGCGATACAGAGACAAAGAGAGACAGGCAGGCAGACAGAGAAAGAGATGAACACAGAGACATACATAAAGAGACAAACATACACACAAAGACTGACGGATACAGAAAGAGACAGGCAAATAAGGCAGATCCAGAGACAAACGGAGAAAGAGAGACATCAGAGACACGCAGAGAGGTATGACAATGAAAGAGAGACAGACAGACAGACAGAGACAGACAGACAGAGAGAGAATAGTCTTTTTCTTTAAAGAACATTTTCCCCTAGACAAGTTTTTTCATGGGTCTCATTTCACTGCTGAGGCCACTGCTTGTCAACTGAAAAACATCAGCATGTCTGACAGTTGGTGTGTGGAAAACTCATTTAATGATTACTACGCAAAGTGGCATGCTGATGGTGTTGAGTGAAAGTGAAACACATATAAACCACGAAAAGCACGATAAGCAACCATCATACAAACTGGCAAAGCTAATATTGCCTTAATTCTGATTTGCACGTGCGCACTCTCCTCCTGTCACATCGATTCCTAAAATTAGGTCCAGTGATGTATCACATCAAGATCAAGATTCCGTGTCACACATCAATCCCCACATCTCCAATTATGTAAATTACTCGTTTGTTTAATATGTAACTTTTGTCTTCTCAATAACTGTTAAAATATATATTATTGTGCACTGGGATGTAGTTAATGTTTCGTCATATTTTAATTTCTCCGATGAAATAATAAAGTAATCTTGAATCTTGAATCCAGCACCACCTTCAGAGCTACTGTACGTTCCACTCACTTGTCAAATGTGGGCGTGGCAGTGAGGTAGATGAAGTTCTCATACTGGAGTTGCTCCCCTTCCTCCAGGCGGTCCAGGCTGTAGGTGGCAGCAGTGCCTCCGGGGATTTGCAGCTGTATCTTCAGGGGATGCAGTGTCGGCTCGTCCCACGCATAGGGAGCTAGGGAACAAAGTGTCAGAAGGTTGGTGTTGTTTTTTCACTAGCTCAGCTGTTTGGAACAGTTTGTCTCAAACATTCCACCACTCTGATTTTCCTTCTTCTATCAACACTCACCTGCTCAAAAGCTGTCTCTAAAATGTCTCTTTCACAGCCATCTCTGTCCCCAATAAGTCGCCATCTGAGCATGCGTGAGTGTTGTGTGTAGCACATGCTGTGCCATGTGTGTACACACGCATGTGTACATACATGAGTGTGTGTGTGTGTGTGTGTGTGTGTGTGTGTGTGTGTGTGTGTGTGTGTACGCATGTGCATGCCTGTGTGCATACGTGTGTGTGTGAGACAGCAATTCCACATGTTACCACATCATTGTGAGACTGGTCATGGTGGGAAGCATTGTAGCTGCAGAAAGGAAACAAAAGACTGTTGGAATATAAAGACCTCGGACTCGTCACTCACTTGAGGAGTGCGGGGTGAGAAATGCCTTCAGTCTGTCGTCACACACTCCATGCTGATGGTACCGTACTTGCAGCTGTCAGACAAAAATAACACAATCAGAACAAACCTTAGCCACATCTTAAGCTAATGCACCAGACCTTTTCACATCTGGTTAAATAATTGCCTCTTTACATTACTAGACCTTCCCAGTTGGATCAATTGCCTGTCTGAAGATGAACTAAGAACAAAACACTGAAACACAGTTTACCAGCCCACTCACAACAACAATTATTTAAAGAAACTTGTTGCTGGGCATTTTCCACACAACCATACTGTAGTGTCTGACCAATACCTATACCCAACACAGAGAGGGACTTGCCGCCATGAGGCTGTCCACACAACCATACTGTAGTGTCTGACCAATACCTATACCCAACACAGAGAGGGACTTGCCGCCATGAGGCTGTCCACACAACCATACTGTAGTGTCTGACCAATACCTATACCCAACACAGAGAGGGACTTGCCGCCATGAGGCTGTCCACACAACCATACTGTAGTGTCTGACCAATACCTATACCCAACACAGAGAGGGACTTGCCGCCATGAGGCTGTCCACACAACCATACTGTAGTGTCTGACCAATACCTATACCCAACACAGAGAGGGACTTGCCGCCATGAGGTTGTCCACACAACCACTTTAGTCTTTGACCCATACCCAGCACAGAAGCAAACTTACATCTGTTAGATTGTCCACACAGCCACACTTGGAATTTGATCCAAACCCAGTACAGAGATGGACTTATGTCTGACAGACTGTCTACACAGCCACACTTTAGTGTTTGACCCATACCCAGCACAGATACGGACACACACTTACGTCTGTGAGGTTGTCGAGACGGAAGGGTGGTGGCATGACTTCAGCATCAGCGAAGACGATGAAGAAAGTGGGACCCTGCACCACGACCTCCACCTTCAGCAGCAAGCACTGACCACTGCTGTCCCTGGGAAATTGAATATGATCCACTTCAGTACAGTCTCTTCAGCATGACCTGCTTCAGTCTAGTGTTTTCAACATGACCCGCTTAAGTCTAGTCTCTTCAACATGTCCCACTTCAGTCAAGTCTCTTCAACATGACCCGCTTCAGTCTTGCCTCTTTGACATAACCCACTTCTGCCTAGTCTCTTCAACATGACCTGTTTCAGTCTAGTTTCTTCAACATAACCCGCTTCAGTCTAGTATCTTCAACATGACCCACTTCGGTCAAGTCTCTTCAACATGACCCGCTTCAGTCTTGCCTCTTTGACATAACCCACTTCTGCCTAGTCTCTTCAACATGACCTGTTTCAGTCTAGTTTCTTCAACATAACCCGCTTCAGTCTAGTATCTTCAAAATGACCCACTTCAGTCAAGTCTCTTCAACATGACCCGCTTCAGTCTTGCCTCTTTGACATAACCCACTTCTGCCTAGTCTCTTCAACATGACCCCCTTCAGTCAAGTCTCTTCAACATGACCCACTTCAGTCTAGTCTCTTGAACATGACCTGCTTCAGTCTAGTTTCTTCAACATGACCCACTTCAGTCAACATGACCTGCTTCAGTCTTGCCTCTTTGACATTCAGTCCGGTCTCTTCAACATGACCCACTTCAGTCTGATCTCTTCAGCATGACCCACTTCAGTCTGGTCTCTTCAACATGACCTACTACTTGAAGACGAGTCTCCTCAACATGATTCGCCCTAATATAATTGCAGTGGTTGACTGGGCATAAAACACCAAGTTACTTACTTGCTTACCTCACCATGACCCACTTCGGTCTGGTCTCTTCAACATGTCTCACTTCAGTCTAGTTTCTTCAACATGACCCACTTCCGTCTAGTCTCTTCAACATGACCCACTTCAGACCAGTCTCTTTATGCTGATTTTTGTATGTCAAGTAATTCAACATGACCCCATGTCAGTCCAGTCTCTTCAAGCTTTTTGCGCAGTCTGTTGTATGTCAAGTAATTCAGCGTGACCTGCTTCAGTCCAGTCTCTTCAAGCTGACTGTGCAGTCTGTTGTATGCTAAATGGATTCTGTTCTGAGGTACCTGCCCATTTCTTACTCTGCACCACTCATGTTTCATGTTGAGAGTATTTCTTGCCACAGATAGCTAGTCATGATAGGCACATGATAAAATGTCAGCCAGAACCAGACTTCATGAGCCCTGGGCGTGCTTATAGTCACACAGCACTGCAGCACATGACCAGCTGAGAAATATGAATCCACGCATCACTTTCTTCCCTCACTGTGGTTTACACAACTGATCACAATTTTGCATTTTTCTGAGTCCAGGAAACAATAATATTAATAAAGATGAGCCTGGATCAGTTGGCATATGTCTCAGAGTGTTACAGTGGACAGTGCTAGTTGCACTAATGCTCAGTTCATGCCTTAATTCTACTGATAATTCCCTTCCCTCCCTCCCCCCCAATCATACACCATATGACCAAACTCCAAAAGTAAGCCGGTGGATTGCTGCACCTCATGTTGACGTGAAAGGAGTCCACGCGGTCGATGTGGAAGCCGCCAGACCAACGGCAGCTGGAGTGATCCAGGATGCGGACACACAGCAGCTGGTCAAAGTCAACCCGCGGCCAATGGAAGGGCAGCTTGCACTGCGGCAGTGCCGTCAGACACTCCTCCGTGGCCGCCCCTGCTCCCTGCTGCACACAGACACAAAGCCTAGTTGTCAGGCATCTTCACCAGCCAGTGTCACTGCACACAAAGCCTAGTCTTTATTCACCAGGCAGCATCACTGCACACAAAACCATTTGTCAGACATCTTCACCAGCCAGTGTCTATGCACAGAAAGCCCAGTTGTCAGACATCTTCACCAGTCAGCCTCACTGCACACAAAGCCTAGTTGTCAGACATCTTCACCAGTCAGCGTCACTGCACACAAAGCCTAGTTGTCAGACATTTTCACCAGTCAGCGTCACTGCACACAAAGCCTAGTTGTCAGACATCTTCACCAGTCAGCGTCACTGCACACAAAGCCTAGTTGTCAGACATCTTCACCAACCAATGTCACTGCACACAAAGCCTAGTTGTCAGACATCTTCACCAACCAATGTCACTGCACACAAAGCCTAGTTGTCAGACATCTTCACCAACCAATGTCACTGCACACAAAGCCTAGTTGTCAGACATCTTCACCAACCAATGTCACTGCACACAAAGCCTAGTTGTCACATCTTCACCAACCAATGTCACTGCACACAAAGCCTAGTTGTCAGACATTTTCATCAGTCAGTGTCACTGCACACAAAGCCTAGTTGTCAGACATCTTCACCAGCCAGTGTCTATGCACACAAAGCCTAGTTGTCAGACATTTTCATCAGTCAGTGTCACTGCACACAAAGCCTAGTTGTCAGACATCTTCACCAGCCAGTGTCTATGCACACAAAGCCTAGTTGTCAGACATCTTCACCAGCCAGTGTCTATGCACACAAAGCCTAGTTGTCAGACATCTTCACCAGTCAGCCTCACTGCACACAAAGCTTAGTCTTTATTCAACAGTCTTTTATCACTGCACGCAAAGCCATTTGTCAGACATCTTCACCAGTCAGCATCATTGCACACACAAAGCCTAGTTGTCAGACATCTTCACCAGCCAGCGTCACTGCACACACAAAGCCTAGTTGTCAGACACCTTCACCAGTCAGCATCATTGCACACAATTCATCTGATACCTTCACAAAGCCTAGCCAACAAACATCTTCATCAGTCAGTGTCATTGCACACAAAACATATTTGTCCAACATTTTCACCAGTCAAGTGACGTCACCCAGATAAAACAACACATCTCTAAACTGCATGACAGATTAAAAAAATGTGACTGATCTCCAACAAACTACAGCTGGATGATAATAACACAAAACTGATGCTTGCTGCGCCCAAAAAGCATCACAACACAGAACATGGACTCAGACTTTTTCATGCGAGTCGGAAAACAGTCTCAAGCAAGCAGTGACTGCATGGAGCTCGATCAGCAGTAAGCCTGAATGATGAATGAGACAATGCTGAAATGCCACTGCAGTTGTTCATGCATAACTCTTTGTGTCATGCACTTGTGTTTGCTTGTCCATGCCTAACGGCTCCTTTTGCTGGACTCCTCAAGCCCCCAGACCTCTACGTCCTGTCAGCTGTTTGTTTGAGACTCATGCATGCACAGTACAGACCACACACACACACACACACACACACACACACACACACACATACACACACACACACACATACACACACATGTACACACACACACACTCACATTCCTGCACAAAAACACACACACACACATTCCTGTGCAAACACACACACACACACACACACACACACACACACACACACACACAAACACATGCCCCCACACACATTCCTGCATGCAAATATACACACACTCCTGCACGCAGATACACACACACATACACACGCACACATGCTTGTAGATGCACACACACACACACTCACAACCATACACAAAATCAGAGACCCCACCCACCAACACACACACACATGCACACCTCCAACACAGACACCATGTAAACAGAAACTCAGAGACACCATGTAAATGGAAACTCAACAAATGACAATCAAACATTTAGCTTGCCTCCTTCAGTGTTGTGTGCTTTTGAGCAATGGCCAGCCTCCAGTGGGACTGGTTGTCTATCTCAAAGCGAGGGGCAAAGGTCACAATGTTGGTGTCACGGTAACGACCCCTGCCTGGTGCCACCTGGATGCCTATGTTGTAAACCCTGCACACAGCCCATATAAACTGTGTAGTCACCCACCCAAGCAATGTCCATTGGTATTCTGTACAACATTCTTCCTGGTGTCAAGTTCAGTTGCTTGATGCCAGCAAGACAAGATCACATGCAAAGAAACAACTCAAACTCTTATCACAACACTGACCTTCAAACCATGACCTTGACCTTCAGACCCTGACCCAAACTCTTCAAACTGTAGTTAGGTAAGTATATAAGCATGAAGCAGCACACCAAGCTTAGTTACAGCAGGTTGAGCAGTTCAAATTATTCTAAACAATCTTTATTTTATACACAGTTTTTACATGCATAGATACAGATTAGAACCTCAATCTGGAATGAAGCAACCTAAACCTTGCAAATTGCACTTTGTCAGTAGTTCGAAACATAAGTTTCTTTTCAAATCTGGGCCTTATGACTTTGCATCCGAATATAAATCAGGGACTAAACAGCTGAGGAAAAGTGAGAGGACATCACCACCCCACTGTACAGGCCACTCCTGTCTGTCACCACAAAGTCAGTATTGAGCGAAGAGAGGATGACAGTTGACACCACCCCACTGTACAGGCCACTCCTGTCTGTCACCACAAAGTCAGTATTGAGCGAAGAGAGGATGACAGTTGACACCACCCCACTGTACAGGCCACTCCTGTCTGTCACCACAAAGTCAGTATTGAGCGAAGAGAGGATGACAGTTGACACCACCCCACTGTACAGGCCACTCCTGTCTGTCACCACAAAGTCAGTATTGAGCGAAGAGAGGATGACAGTTGACACCACCCCACTGTACAGGCCACTCCTGTCTGTCACCACAAAGTCAGTATTGAGGGAAGAGAGGATGACAGTTGACACCACCCCACTGTACAGGCCACTCCTGTCTGTCACCACAAAGTCAGTATTGAGCGAAGAGAGGATGACAGTTGACACCACCCCACTGTACAGGCCACTCCTGTCTGTCACCACAAAGTCAGTAGTGAGGGTAGAGAGGATGACAGTTGACACCACCCCACTGTACAGGCCACTCCTGTCTGTCACCACAAAGTATTGAGGGGAGAGAGGATGACACCTCCCCACTGTCACCACAAAGTCAGTATTGAGGGGAGAGAGGATGACACCTCCCCACTGTACAGGCCACTCCAGTCTGTCACCATGAGGCCATTATTGAGAGGTGAGAGGATGACCCCCCCCCAACCACACACACACACACACACACAGTACAGGCCACTCCAATCTGTCGCCACAAGGCCAATACTGAGAAGCGAGGGGAAGCCCTCCCGATAAAAACAAAAACTGTACCAGCCACTCCCATCTGTCACCATAGGCCAGTGTTGAGAGGGGAGGGAAAGCACCCCCCCAAAACAACAACAACTGCACAGACCACTCCCATCTGTCACCACAGGGTCAATGTTGAGGGATGAGAAAAAGCTATCTCCAAGGTGTACAGGCCACTGCCACCTATCACCATGCAGTCAGCATTGAGGGGTCAGAATCAGAAGCCATCACCCGACTGGCCACCTCCACCGGTCACCACAAGGCCAGTGTTGGGGGGGTGGGGGGTGGTAGGAGCTGTCACCCCACTGGCCATCACCACCAGTCACTGTATGGCCAGTGTTGAGGGGTGAGAATCAGAAGCCACTACCCCACAGGCCACTGCCACCAGTCACCACAGGGCCAGTGTTGTGGGGTCAGAATCAGAAGCCACACCCCACTGGCTACCTCCACCGGTCACCACACGGCCAGCATTGCAGGGTCAGAAATCAGAAGCCACCACCCCACCGGCCACCTGTCCCTATCACTTACTGCAGCCCTTCAGGCTCTGACAGTGAGAGACGACGACAAGCCTGCATTTGCAGCTCTACTAACCAATCAGGGCGGTTAGTCTCCGTGGACCTGACATGCAGCTGACGCACAGCGATGCCTCCATCCAGAGAGAACCGGTTGGACCTGCAACACCAGTTTAACAACGGGTTAAAACAGACCACACTTTGAACAGGACAAAAACTTGGAGGGGCTGTATGAAAATGGTAGTAGAGTGTGTCCTTATAATTACCACCAGTGCATTCTGCAATACTCAAGAGACGTGCTACATGAAGTGGCTCAATTTAAACCTGATACAAACAAATGGCAGAGAGTGTCCTTAATACTAGTGCATTCTGCAATACTCGGAGATGTGCTACATGAAGTGGCTCAATTTAAATCTGATACAAACAAATGACAGAGTGTTTCCTTATCACCAGTGTATTCCGCAATACTCAGAGATATGCTACCTGGTGTGGCTTTAAACCCAATACAAACAAATTGTAGAGTGTGTTCTTACCAGTGCGGTAAAGCAGAGGAACCATACAAGGCTTTTCCAACTCTCATCTGGCATCTGTCAAAAAGACACATAATTATGGACAGCGTTACAAAGCAAGTGCAAGTACAGCAACGAAAACAATTTACACAGATCACAGGCTAACTGAGAGACACATGGCCAACTATACAGACAGTGCCATGAACACAGGCAAACTGGTAAAGAGACACGTGTGTGGCACAGACACACAACAGACTTCCTCTGCACAATCACAAGCAACACTGAACTACTCACCAACTACACACCGACATGAACACAAACAAACTGGTAAAGCACACGTACCACAGACACAATCTTCCTCTGCATGATCACAAGCAACACATAACTACTCTCCAACAACACACACTGACATGAACTCAAACTGGTACAGAAACACACATGTGGCATAGACACAAGCACAGTCAACACTAAACTGCTCACCAACTACACACGCTGACATGAACTCAAACTGGTACAGAAACACACATGTGGCATAGACACAAGCACAGTCAACACTAAACTGCTCACCAACAACACACACTGACATGAACTCAAACTGGTACAGAAACACACATGTGGCATAGACACAAGCACAGTCAACACTAAACTGCTCACCAACAACACACACTGACATGAACTCAAACTGGTACAGAAACACACATGTGGCATAGACACAAGCACAGTCAACACTAAACTGCTCACCAACTACACACGCTGACATGAACTCAGACAAACTGGTACGGCAAAACATGACACAGACACAGTCAACACTAAACTGTTCACCAGCTACACACACTTGAATCATACTTGTTGCAGATGAACACAGCAATAACATGTGCGTGTTCTAACCCATTTGCTTTATACACACACGTGTGTGTTCTAACACATACTTCCATACCGATCCAAAGTTACACACAAACCAACCAACAGACAAATGGGCAACTCAAACAGAAATTATAAGTATAGACAGGTGAGAAAGAGGGTCTATATAATGCCTATCTGAATGTGAAGTTCTACTTTTATCTATACACACAGATACCTTGTCCAACACTAAACTAAACTGCCATTTCACATGTTAAAAACCACAACACTACAGACTCTGCATAAATCATATTCAACATGCAAGCACATGGAAATGTCTATACTTTTTAATTTTAACTTATTCCTCCACCCCATCCCCTCCCAATCTTGTCAACATATCTAAGGTACTAGAGTATTTTTTAAAGCTGTGTACTGGCAGTTTCAGTTGGATATAATGTAGAGTGACAGTTGTGGCCATAATCATTGCAGAAACCTTCTTCACAGAAAATCAATTTCCTTCCCTTAATATGCAAAAATATTGTTCAATTGAAGAGAAGTTGACAAAGATGCACAGTTATCACACACACACACACACACACACACACACACACACACACACACACACAACACACACACACACACACATGTACACATGCCTGCACACATGTGTGAACATGCATGCACATGCATATATATATATACAGACACCACCAACAAAAAAGTATATATAAAAGGTGCATAATCAGAGGAGACATTTTAAACAATACAAATTAAGCCACCTTCCTGCTCCTCCTTCAACCCCACACCTCAACCTCTCCTGTTTCCTGTGACCCTAAACACAATTCAGGGCCACCAGAACTGATGAAGCTAGATAGAGATTTCATTCATGCAAATTTTGTAAGGTCCAACTCAAATAACATCTGAGAAAATGCCCACATGAATGCTTCTGTTGAGGCAAAAAATGTGTCAATTATTTCCTTAAAATCAATGCCAAAACAAACAATTAAATCAACATTAACCCTCAAGGCATTGTGTTTGTAACTGTGTGCTCACAAGGCAACCATCACGTAATGTACAAACTCAATCTGACCTGGCAGCAGTTTTAGACATGAACAGTTTCCCTAAGACAGCTTTTGTCTGTCCTGGAGTGACCCTGAGTGGTTGACAGAATGTTAAATTCCCTTACTTACTAACCAACAGAATCTTGTCAAGCTGATATGCTACACAGAAGAACAAGTAGAGCATAGCTCCGATGACTCACATTTAAACTCTTCTTTTCTGTGAGTATGTGCGTGTGTGTGTGTATGAGTGCAAGCAAGTGCGTGCATGAGTATCTGTGGGTGCAGACTGACTCTTTCGACCACAAAGAGCATTGTTCATTATCCTTCCCACCACCACCCCACCCCCAGGAAACTGGGCAGCTGCTGCAGCCAGGAGAAATGAGTTTGCACTGAAAAACAGCAGACAACAGCAACGATGAAAAACAAGAATCCAAACCACGGTAACAATCGCTGAACATGTTTCCTGTTGTCTTAAGTACATTATGAAGGACGCAACTGCTGGCTTTGTTTGCCATATGTGCCAAATGCTGCTGGACACTAACTGATATGAGAAGAACAACAACGGAAAGACAACTCAATAAACCGTTGTAACAAAACTGCAAACCAAGAAAACTCCTCCAGTGAGTGTAAAGAAAGCCTCACTTACAGGTCCACACACTCAATGCCTCCATCACTGCAAAGAGGTGACAGTAACCATACAAGCATCAGTGGAAGGGTGGAGTAGGGGGGGGTGAAGTAGGCAGAGGGGTTAATTACTGAACACAGACCGACCCAGGCCATGAACCCAGCAATGGTTACTGAAGCTCCTGCACACAACTGACCAATCCCATCACCCCCCCCCCCCCCCACCTTCCACACAAATAGCAAATGGCTATTTACACAACAGCCCCTCCACCCTTTCCACACAACTGACTATTCACACAACAGCCCCTCTACCCTTTCCACACAACTGACAATTCACACAACAGCCCCTCTACCCTTTCCACACAACTGACTATTCACACAACAGCCCCTCTACCCTTTCCACACAACTGACTATTCACACAACAGCCCCTCTACCCTTTCCACACAACTGACTATTCACACAACAGCCCCTCTACCCTTTCCACACAACTGACTATTCACACAACAGCCGCTACCCTACCCTTCCACACAACTATTCACACAACAGGACCTCCACACCTTCCACACAACTGACTATTCACACAACAGCCGCTACCCTACCCTTCCACACAACTATTCACACAACAGGACCTCCACACCTTCCACACAACTGACTATTCACACAACAGCACCCCTTCACAAAACTGACTATTCACACAACAGCTCCTCTACCCCTTCCACACAACTGACTATTCACACAACAGAACCTCCATACCTTCCACACAACTGACTATTCACACAACAGAACCTCCACACCTTCCACACAACTGACTATTCACACAACAGCCCCTCTACGCCTTCCACACAACTGACTATTCACACAACAGAACCTCCATACCTTCCACACAACTGACTATTCACACAACAGCCCCTGCATCATTTCTACTTGCAAGTGCTGTCCATTCTGTCACACACAGGGATCTGTTCAGAGGCCTAATTTACACAGCACATTTTGCCTTTAGGAACACTAAATGGACTCCAGTATCACTGTGTGCCAGATAAGCCCTCCAGAATCAACCCTGGAGAATGGACACAAGCAAGGGACCAGCTGGTGATGGAGTGACTCACAAGTTGGGTTCATCATGGTCAGAGAAGCTGAAGAGCAGCGGAGTGATGCTGCGGGCTCGCTCGTGCTCATCAAACTGGCCGGCAGCCTCGCTGCCACTGCCATCTTGTCGGAACACCAGCGGCAGGCCAGACTTGTTCACCAACCAGAACGGCACCGCTATCGTCAGCTGAAAATGGCATGGGACAGGTTGCTGTGAAAATCCACCACTTTTTTTCTTCTGTAAGGTCAACGAAAAAAAGTTCTAGATCATTAAGTGCATTGACCAATCCTGCCTAAAACGAATGTATGAGCTGCACTTGTGATCACTGTTTTATTTTATGTCTGATCACAGCAAGGTGATATCAGACACATAAAAGTGATGAAAACATGCCACACTCACCCTCAAAGCACCACCCCTGTGTGTCCAGATGCGGACGATGAGCTCCAGCAGTCGATTCCTCGAGTCGTAGACACGCAGCTTGACCTTGTAGCGAGCAGTGTTGGGGGGCACCACCAGCTCTCGGCAACGGGAGAAGTTCTCCAAGTGGATGCCCAGCTCCAGATTGGTGCTCAGGTCAACCTGCATACAATGATCAGCGTAGCCACTCACAGTCTGCACACCCTTTTTCTACCAGCCACTCACAGTCTGCACACCCTTTTTCTACCAGCCACTCACAGTCTGTGCACCTTTTTTCTACCAGTCAACACGCATAGCAACTCTCAGTATGGTCACTCACAGTTTGCATACCTTTTACCAGTCAACATACATGGTAATGCCCCTCGTGGTCCCTCACAGTTTGCACATCCTTTTTCTACCAGTCAACCTGGAGGGCATTCAGCAAAGTTATTCATAGCCTGCTTATCTTCTACCTCTTCCCTCCCGCTGGGCTGCCATTTTACTGTCACATGGCACTGGAAATTTGCTCAGTTAGCCAGTTGCTCAGTTCAGGAAGCTGCACTGCACCTTCTTTTGAAATTCTGTGTGAAACAGTGTGCTTAACCCATGCAGGGCTGTGGGGTGAACTGTGTACTTACCCCATGCAGAGCTCTCGGGTGAACTGTGTGCTTACCCCATGCAGATCTGAGGGTGAACTGTGTGCTTAACCCATGCAGATCTGAGGGTGAACTGTGCTAACCCCATGCAGAACTGTGAGGTGAACTGTGTGCTTACCCCATGCAGATCTGAGGGTGAACTGTGTACTTACCCCATGCAGATCTGAGGGTGACTGTGTGCTTACCCCATGCAGATCTGAGGGTGACTGTGTGCTTACCCCATGCAGATCTGAGGGTGAACTGTGTGCTTACCCCATGCAGAGCTGTGGGTGAATTGTGTGCTTACCCTATGCAGATCTGAGTGTGAACTGTGTGCTTAACCCATGCAGAGCTGTGGGTGAATTGTGTGCTTACCCTATGCAGAGCTGTGGGTGAACTGTGTGCTTACCCCATACAGAGCTGTGGGTGAATTGTGCTTACCCTATGCACAGCTGTGGGTGAACTGTGTGCTTACCCCATGCAGAGCTATGGGTGAACTGTGTGCTTACCCCATGCAGAGCTGTGGGTGAACTGGGTGCTTACCCCATGCAGAGCTTTGGGGAGAACAGTGTGCTTACTCCATGCAGAGCAGTGAACTGTGTGCTTACCCCATGCAGAGGTGTGGGGTGAACTGTGTGCTTACCCCATGCAGAGCAGCCTCGTGGCCAGGCTTGAGGTTGCCGGAGACCTGCGTACCCTTCAGGTAATAATGCAGCTCCAGCGGCAGGAGGTTGATGACGGTCACCGGGGGCAGCAGCGTCACCTGGTGACCAGGCAGGGCGGTGAGAAAGCCCCCCGGATCCACCTTGTCCTCAGGGTAGTGCTCCCGCAGCACGGACACGCAGAACCTGCAGCAGTCACCGGCAGGTCAATACACACAATACACACTGGAGCTGTACCTGTTTGGTGCTAAGGCTCTCTCTCGCACAGC
>OY757544.1:26792963-26860463 GCA_963584105.1 Alviniconcha strummeri | reverse complement strand
CAGTAGAGGAGACGGCCCACCTGCTGGGGGTGGAGGTGGCGGTCATGAACCACAGAGGGGAGCCTGTGTCGTTGTGGATGACGTAGGGGATGAAGCGAGAACGTCGCTGTTGCAGTTCCTCTTTCTTCTGCTTCTTTTGGTCCTCCCTGTGAAAATTATAAACACTTGAAATCATTACCATCAGAACATGTGTACTCACCATCATCACAACAGTGTAGTTATTACCACAGCAGTATTGAATGTGTGGATATGACTGTTTTTGATGCATCCAGTTTTGTGTGGATATGACATTTTTGTTTAGTTCATACGCTTTGAAAGGGCACTTGTGTTCAGATCCTGATCACCACAAGCAAATATTATTCAGCTCCAGCACATTACACGCATACTACTGTTTAGATCATGCACCTGAAAAGAGGACTCATATTCAGATCCTGAGCATCACAAGTACATTGTAAGCATGTAGCTACAGGTATAGTGTCTTACTGTTACTATCCACTTCCTGCACACAAAGCACAATGACATACACAGACAAAACCACCACATAAACTCACACGCATGCTTTCCTCAATGTACCAACACACTCTATATCCTGTCTAAACATCAGAGCACCCCCCTTCCACCCTCGCTGCATGAGGCAGTCCTGTTGGACCTGCGTCCACCGGCAGCACCATTCCGTCGCAACACTCAGTACACACAGTCCCTTCTCACCTGTACTGTGTGAGGTAGTCTTGTGTCCAGCTGCCCTTGGTCTGGTCGTACAGCTCCAGTAAGGTGCGGGTCAGGTTCAGGTTCAGGGTGTCAGCCGCTGCAACACAGAGTTCATGTCCACATAGGATCCAAACAGAAAAAAGGTTTCAAAAACGCTATTTATTAGGAAAAAAATACAATCTGCAAATTTTCAGGGTAATCCCCTTTATGAAGCTAGCTACAGGAAAACAACACAGCTCAACCCAAAACAGTTCAGTGATTTAGCTTTTCATCTCATTTTTCACTGTTTAACTGTAAAGTGTTGTTTTGTAGCTTGATAAAGGGGGATTACCCACAACAATTACAGATTGTGTTTTTGTCCTAACAAATAGCATACTTTTGAATCTTTTATGAGTTTGGATTTTATTTTAGTGTTAGCTGTCATTCTTGTTTCAGATTTTTTTATTTTTCATGTCCACACAGCTGGACAGAGATGTACAGACAGGCAGCTGGACAGAGATGTACAGACAGGCAGCTGGACAGAGATGTACAAACAGGCAGCTGGACGGAGATGTACAGACAGGCAGCTGGACAGAGATGTACAAACAGGCAGCTGGACAGAGATGTACAAACAGGCAGCTGGACGGAGATGTACAGACAGATGGACAGAGATGTACAAACAGGCAGCTGGACAGGGATGCACAGACAGGCAGCTGGACAGAGATGTACACACAGGCAGCTGGACAGAGATGTACAGGCAGATGGACAGAGACATACAGACAGGCAGCTGGACAGAAAGATGTACAGGCAGATGGACAGAGACGTACAGACAGGCAGCTGGACAGAAAGATGTACAGGCAGCTGGTCAGAAAGATGTACAGACCATCAGCTGAACAGAAAGAAGTACAGAATATGGATAGAATATGCAGATAGACAAAAAGATTTAGAAACAGAAGCTGAACAGACAACAAAAAGCAACACAAAGACCAGAGGAACAGATATGAATCACACATTTACTCACCAAGGATCTGCACAGCCATTTTGGGGTCTTTCTCTGTGTACTGCTTCCACTCTGCACTACATCTAGCAACAAACAAGCACAATGTGTGTCACAACACAGTCACAATGTGCCACAACAAATAGTCATAATGTGGGTCACAACAGTCACAATGTGCCACAACAAATAGTCACAATGTGTGTCACAACACAGTCACAATGTGCCACAACAAATAGTCACAATGTGTGTCACAACACAATGTGCCACAACAAACAGTCATAATGTGGGTCACAACAGTCACAATGAGTGCCACAAAAAAAGTCATGATATGTGTCACAACACACAGTCACTAGATCATATGAGTGGATAGGGATGGACGAAGTTTGAAAAAACAACTTTTGTCTACAAATGCACACAGTACCCATCTTTTGCAATGAAAACATTTTATACATTTTTTATGAAGAACTGATTAAGTACCAACGCTGCTATAAACAATACTGCAAATTCTGTGAGACATCATTTGCTGCGAATTTTGTGTCAGCAAAACTATAAGCAAGACAGCACACTCCACATCCAAACATAAGAACAGGTACAGAGAGTTACCACCCTCATAACCAGCTCCATGGCAAACTGCAAAGACTTATGTATAATCATGACTGCTAATTAACGTAAGGCTGATCTCATGTTTGCTTTGAGTGAAAAAAGAAAGAATAAAAATGTGGGAAGCAAATGACATGTGGCATAATTATGACATGCTTTTGTTCCGACAACACATTGCAATCCAGCTGATGTTCCTGCCATTGTCAGTGAAGAAGAAATGGGATGTAGACCCAGTAGAGTCCTAAGAATTTGTCAATTTAATTTTCTTCTTTTTAGCATGCTGTAAAAAGGACTGCACTATCTTGGTATATAAAACATCTCTGATGTCATGGTGAAGAGAAGAGAAAAAGAGATGAGAAAGAGTGTAACAAAAACATGAGGCCAAGGGCAAAGTGAGTAGAGTAGGGGGAGCTGTGCCTGACCTCCAGGGTTCCAGGAAGGGTTCCCAGCCAGAGAGGTTCCTGTTGTAGTACTCGGCAATCAGCTGGAAGGAGGCCTTGCCCTGCACACTGGGCTCCAAGGTCTGGTGAATGCTGATTGCTGGTGGCACACACACACACACACAAATTTCCTTGTAATACGGGCAAATAAAGTAAGAATCACTTTAGTGAATGCTAACTGCTGATGGAACACACACAAAATGTCCTTGTAACACAGGCAAGTCTGGTGAGTGCTGACTGCTGGTGAAACACAAAACGTCCTTGTAACACAAGCAAGTCTGGTGAATGTCATATTGCTGGTGAAACACAAACACAAAATGTCCTTTAACACAGGTAAACACACATCCAAAACTTCCTTGGAACACAGGCAACCCCCCCCCCCTCCACCCCCCCAAAAAAACCTTCCTTGTAACACAGGCAAACACACACCCAAAACATCCTTATAACACAGGCATATATATAACCACTTTAGCGAATGCCGACTACACCCAAAATCTCCTTTTAACACAAGCAGACAAAGCATCACTTTGTTGATGCTGATTGAGTGCACACCCAAAACTTCCTTATAACAAAGGCAAATAAAGTAAGAGCCACCTTTAGTGAATGCTAATTGTTGGCTGAACACAACCCAAAATGCCCTTATAACACAGGCAAGTAAAAACCATTTTAGAGTTATTTTGAAGTACTTTCAATCAAACATGTATACTTTGGCCCTGTATGAAGAAATTTCATCAGTGAAGTTAGCATTTAGAATTATTCACTTAGAACACCTGAAGACATTACCAAGAACCGCAGACAAAACTGACAGTGCAATATAATGACCAGAGACAAAAATGTGTTACACTGTTTTTACACATTGCCTAGCACAGAGCTTGGGTATCTTTTGCAATGCAACTTTTGGCTGACGTCAGACAGGTCAACAGGGGCAGTGCTAGCCCTCACCATTGCAGGAGATCTCCGCCAGGGGAACATCAGCATCCCCGCAGTCGTCAATCAGGCACAGGCACACACTGGACGACTTCAGCTGTGAACACAAGAAGCACATGCACATCAACTACAAGTCACAGACACATGCTAAATGACTTCAGTTGTCAGTGCAGCACGCATCACCTACAAGTTGACTGTTATTCTGTATTCAGTAAGCCCTACTGTCCCACATCAACTACAAGTTGACTGTTATTCTGTATTCAGTAAGCCCTACTGTCCCACATCACCTACAAGTTGACTGTTATTCTGTATTCAGTAACCTTTACTGTCCCACATCACCTACAAGTTGACTGTTATTCTGTATTCAGTAAGCTTTACTGTCCCATATTGGCTACAAGTCAACATTATTATTCCGTATTTAGTAAGCTTTACTGTCCCACACTGACTACAAGTCAACACTGTTATTCTGTGTTTAGTAAGCTTTACTGTCCCACATCAGCTACGAGTTGACGCTGTTATTCTGTATTCAGTAAGCCCTACTGTCCCACATCAACTACAAGTTGACACTGTTATTTTTTATTCAGTAAGCCCTACCATTCCACGTCAGCTACAAGTTGACACTGTTATTTCGTAGTCAGTAAGCTTTACTGTCCCACATCATCTACAAGTGCTTGACCTGCCACCTTCTTAATGACAGAAACATAAACAGTCAAAAGCACATTTTTCTGTTTATCCCTCAGAACTGTACAACTGCCAATTTTCTAATTTTCGCCACTCTGGGATAGTGTAATTCACACTGACTGTACAAAACAAAAAATACAGTGTCAATGTGGCAATGGAATCTAAGATAACATAAACGCATGTGCGCGCACACACACACACACAAACAAGTGCGGACACACACATTAACGTGCACAAACACACACAAAAATCAACAACAAAATCTGCCAGCATTATAAAACAAGATCCAAACACATGACAGGTTAAGGAATGCTAATTTAACTGGACAATACAAAAATCTGAAACAGAACGGGGCCTGGAGTGCTCATGCAGAATCAACACACAAGGGAGTTAAATAGCGCTCCAAAGATGTCACACGAGCACAAACAACAAAGACCCGAGTCACCAACAGTAACTCTCACCTGGCATGCATGTAAATGCAAGGAACATAAACTCCACCAGAGGTACATCCTCTGAGGTACACTAGCATCTCTCAGTTCCATGCACAGCTAGGGATCACTGCTTGCTGAAACTCTGCTAGCAATGTGCTGCTAATAATAACCTAAATGTGAATATACACACATGCGTGCAAACATACACACATGCGTGCAAACACTACTGAATAAAAAGTTCCAATGCCACATCTGTCATTCCCAATATTAGAAGTATTATCACAGTTACTAGCACACCCTCACTTCCTCTTCTTCTCCTGTCCATAACCAAATCCCTATTTTACCATGATCAGTTTTACGCTCCCTCTTTTCGTTACGACAACGAATGTGCCTCACCTCAACGGCAGTGACGGCAAAACTTCCACCACCCTTGTCAGAGCCTGATCCTTGGGCACCACCGCCCCCCTTACCCTGCCCCCCAGTGCTGGGAGGGGTGGACACGGGGGTGGCATGCAGGCTAAGCCAGAGGGCGGCCAGGTTCAGGTCCTCCTCGCACTGCCGCAGGGCCTCTCTGCAGTCCTTGGCGCTGAAGCCCATCTCCTGCAGGCGCTCCAGGGCCGAGTCTGGCAACCAAGCAACACAGTCTGCACAGCCGCACACTGCTGGCAGGGGGCATCCCCAGGCTAGGGGCCATAGGTCACAGGCCATGGGCCACAGGCCATAGGTCACAGGCCATGGGCCACTGGCCATGGGTCACAGGCAAGCACACAAGGACACAACTACTGTCATGTTTTCACCTCTGCTCAAGGTTCCCACTTTTTTGTGGTGGACTTTGTAGTCACTGGGATCTTATTCTACTGCATCTTACTTTATTTTTTATTGTGTTAATGTCATTACTATTTTAAATTCAATGAGAGAAGCTCAAGTGTAGAGTCTGTGTATATGTGTTTGCACATGGGAGGTTGGGGAGGTGGGGGGGGGGGGGGGGGGGCAGGGGGAAAACAGTAAATCATACCATCTTACAATACTTTCAGTTCCACACACTCTCTAGTGTGCATGCAAAACTAAGCGTTACAGATCAATGTAACCAGAACAGCTTATCCAGTGGTAGACACTTCTAGCACCAGAACAAATTGTTTAATTGGTGCCAGGCTTTTCCCAATTCGGGTAGATGTTGCCTACCTGTCTGTCTCTGAGGGTTGGGGAAGTGTCTATCTATACCAATCTCTGAGGGTTGGGGAAGTAATGTGTCTGTAATTATACTGGGGAAGTAATGTGTCTGTAATTATATTGGGGAAGTAATGTGTCTGTAATTATATTGGGGAAGTAATGTGTCTGTAATTAAATTGGGGAAGTAATGTGTCTGTAATTAAATTGGGGAAGCAACGTGTCTATCTATACCAATCTCTGAGGGTTGGGTAAGTAATCTGTCTACCAAACCAATGTTAATGCAAGAAAAAACAATAAAAGCAAATACTCAGATGACTCAAACTCAAAATGGGAAAACAAAACATACGGTCTAGCTCCCATGAACAATCTCAGTTTTGGTCAATTGTTTTGTTTAGGCAAAATAGATCAAAATTTATTGGTAGAACGACACAGGAGCAAATTACAACCCCCAAAGTCACCTCTTTTGTGAAATTATACTAGTCCATATATTTCACAGCCATACAAAGTTCTGATTGGGCCAGACAACAGCTTATCAAAGTATAAAACATTGATTCTTCACAACTGTCTGATGTTGCTGTTACTAGTTGTACTTTAACACTATGACCCTGAAATGTGGCAAAGGTCACCAAAGGTCATATGACTGGATACGGGTCATTGAGGACTACCATCGCAAAGCTGGACATTTACCACAAATGGTTCTGATTAACAGTACCTAAATAAAACCACAACGTAAAAGATTCTACTGCACTCTGCCGGACAGTCCAACACTATAGCAAACTGCAGAGACTCCCACTGTTCACGTCAGTCCAAAACAAAGAAGGAGGAGGCGGGAAAAGGCCATTCCTGAGCTAACTGCGGCGGACGTGGAGAGAGGGAGGGGCTGTGCCAAAGGCGCACACTCTCAACGCTGAAAGCACAAGCCATGCAAGGCAACAAGGGGGCCAGCCGGCGCCACGGCACTCTGTCTGACCAACACTGCTCTCACCTGTGCACTCACATACAACCTCTCCCACCAGTGCCGCGTCCTACAGTCTGAAACATTGCACCCGTTGGGGGAATGTGGAACCGTGTGCTTGAGAATGCAATGGGGCTCGACAGTTTCTTTCAGAGGAAAAATCTCCTTGTGGTTTGATATACAGAAATCAACCAGACACTAGTAATAATAATAATAATGTACATTTATCATGCGCTCATCAATGCCCTGAGCGCTTACATGATACACATTAACCTAAATATGATATTCTATACACACGTAGAGCACAGTTCCACGCAAACAACCCTCACAAAGCACCATACAGAAAGACAGTGGAATAACTGGACAAACAACAGATTTTCCTTTTAAAAGCATTATAACAGAAACAACTTTTCTGGTTCCAGGAACTCTGTCTTTCTTTGACCATTCTGGGTACAAAACGTCTCACCTGGTCACAAGCTCTTCATCCCTAACCTCATCTGTTCTGGTATTTGTCAACTGATTAATCAATAGGTAGGTCCATAACCACATGAACAGATCGACGGATGGATAAACACATGTATAGTTTTTAATATCAACTCAATTGTGTAGCTTAACACGTCAGTTGCAGAGGTAACACCACAGTAAAACACACTAGGGGTCAGGACATTTCTACCACGAAAGAACAGCTCTACAGCACTACCTACCTAACGTCTTCGGCATCTGGCCACTGGCACTGCTGGCCTCTGTGTCTGCAACACCAAGCACCACTGCAGGCACCATCATGGACTTGGTACTGGCATCGGTGGTGGTGGTGGCGGTGGCACTGGTGGTGGTGGTGGTGGCAGCAGCAGAGGTGGCAGAGGATCGCTGAGCGGCCTGCAGGGCCTGGCCTGGCACCGAATTGAGGATGGCCAGGAACATCACCATGTCGTGGTATGACACCCGGATGTTCATTGTATTGAAGCTGATCTGCACACAATGACTCAGGCATGGGAAAAACACCACGATTTCCAAATAACAATGCATCACCACTGCCATCAACACAAACACCACTAAACACAATTAACAATGCATCAGCACGGCAATCAACAATGTGCTGTCACTCTCTGTGCCAACCCCCCCCCCCCCCCCTCCATGTTATGTTTGTTTGGGTTTTTTGTTTTTAACTCATCAGTAACTTAACTTAGTTGCTAGACAGGTGTCAACTGAACCTAAACTACAATCCTTGTCACACAAAGTTTTTGAGTCTGAGTTCAAGATCTCGCCACAGAGCGAGTGAGTGAGTGAATGTGGGAGTGAGTGTGTGTGTGGAGAGGGGGGAGGGAGAGGTGCACACACGTGTCTGCATGTGTGTGTTTGTGTGTATGCATGTGCCTGTATGTGTGCATGCACTGTGCAGTCAAAATGGCTATGCAAAACCAGTCCCGACAGTCACTTCAATCAACACCAAATGAAGATGCCAAACAATGCCCCTTCCATTTGTAACACTGCATCATTTCCTTTGTGGGCCATAGTATACCCCCTCCAACACCACCCATCGTACAGCTGTAACAACCCCTCTCACCACCCAGCATACAGCTGTAACAACCCCTCACCATCCAGCATACAGCTGTAACATCCCCTCTCACCACCCAGCATACAGCTGTAACAACCCCTCACCACCCAGCATACAGCTGTAACATCCCCTCTCCAGCCAGCATACAGCTGTAACATCCCCTCTCACCACCCAGCATACAGCTGTAACATCCCCTCACCACCCAGCATACAGCTGTAACATCCCCTCACCACCCAGCATACAGCTGTAACATCCCCTCTCATCACCCGGCATACAGCTGTAACATCCCCTCTCCACCCAGCATACAGCTGTAACAACCCCTCAGCACCCAGCATACAGCTATAACATCCCCTCTCACCACCCAGCATACAGCTGTAACAACCCCTCACCACCCAGCATACAGCTGTAACAACCCCTCAGCACCCAGCATACAGCTGTAACATCCCCTCTCACCACCCAGCATACAGCTGTAACATCCCCTCTCACCACCCAGCATACAGCTGTAACATCCCCTCACCACCCAGCATACAGCTGTAACAACCCCTCACCACCCAGCATACAGCTGTAACAACCCCTCACCACCCAGCATACAGCTGTAACAACCCCTCAGCACCCAGCATACAGCTGTAACATCCCCTCTCACCACCCAGCATACAGCTGTAACATCCCCTCTCACCACCCAGCATACAGCTGTAACATCCCCTCACCACCCAGCATACAGCTGTAACAACCCCTCACCACCCAGCATACAGCTGTAACAACCCCTCACCACCCAGCATACAGCTGTAACAACCCCTCACCTCCAGCAATAGCTGTCTACGGCTGTAACAACCTCTCTCACCTCCAGCAACAGCTGCCTCAGCTGAGTCTCTGGCACTGCCAGCAGCCCCACGGCAGTGGAGGCGGTGGTGGGCTTCAGCTCAGGGAGCGGGTTGGCGTTCAGCTCAATGCTGATGGTCATGGGGTCGATGATGGACAGCGCTGTGTCTTCCTCTGCCATCAGGCAACAGGAGAACACCTCCAGCGACCCCAGGCTGCAGGTCAACACTTTGTCGGACGACTGAGGCTTGTACATCAACACCGCTGTGCTCTGTGAACAGCCAGCAGTGTCATTCAATGCTTGTATGTCAACACCCAAGTGTTCTACCGACAGCCAACAGTTCTTTGTCAATACCTGCACACCAACACTACTCAACACTTAGACATCAATATTCCTGTGCTCTGTCAAGACCTAACAGTGCTAGTCAAAACTAAGACATTAACACTGTTCAGTACTTGGACATCAATACTATTTAATACTTTGACATAAACATTGTTCAACTCTTGAATATCAACACTGTTCAACATTCGTACATCAACATTGTTCAACATTTGGACATCAACACTGTTCAATATTTGTACATCAACACTGTTCATTGCTTGCACATACACCACCACTGTTCAGCATTTGTACATCAACACAGTTCAACACTTGCACATACATCAACACCATTCAACACTGGCACATGAACACTGTTCAACACTTGCACATCAACACTCATTAACACTTGCACATCAACACTGTTCAACTCTTGCACATCAACACTTTTCAACACTTGTACATCAACACTGTTCAACACTTGCACATCAACACTGTTCAACACTTGTGCATCAACACTGTTCAACACTTGTGCATCAACACTGTTCAACAAATGTACAGCAACACCCCTGTGGTCTGCCCCCAACCAGCAGTACCCAACACCATAATGCTGCTGTTGGCCATGTAAACTGAGAGGCACTGTACACTGATCATAACAGAAAGTACAGCTAAGCAACAGGTCACACAGAGATAGAACCTGTCCAAGACTATGCACAGGAAACCCATACTTCCCACATCAACAGGTCACACAGAGATTTAATTCTGAGGTTAATTCTGCAGCCAATGATCCCCACAGAAAGATTACCTTGAGAATGACGGCATTGGTGTCGAGTGACGTGGAGTTCTCCACTACCACAAACTGGGTGTCCGACACGTTCAGCCGCAGTTCAAAGGGCACCTTCACCTGGGGGGACACACAGAGAACATGAGCCTGCCACCAACGGTCACATCAAAGGGGTCTGGGAAATGTGTATGTGAATGATCCAGGGGAATGTGTAGGTGCATGATCCAGGGGAATGTGTAGGTGCATGATCCAGGGGAATGTGTAGGTGCATGATCCAGGGGAATGTGTGTGATCCAGGGGAATGTGTATGTGCATGATCCAGGGGAGTGTGTATGTGCATGATCCAGGGGAATGTGTAGGTGCATGATCCAAGGGAGTGTGTATGTGCATGATCCAGGGGAATGTGTAGGTGCATGATCCAGGGGATGTGTAGGTGCGTGATCCAGGGGATGTGCAGGTGCATGATCCAGGGGAATTTGCAGGTGCACAATCCAGGGGAATTTGCAGGTGCATGATCCAGGGGAATTTGCAGGTGCACGATCCAGGGGAATTTGCAGGTGCACAATCCAGGGGAATTTGCAGGTGCATGATCCAGGGGAATTTGCAGGTGCACGATCAAGGGGAATTTGCAGGTGCACAATCCAGGGGAATGTGTAGGTGCACGATCCAGGGGAATGCGTAGATGTGTAGGTGCATGATCCAGGGGAATGTGTAGGTGCATGATCCAGGGGAATGTGTAGATGTGTAGGTGCATGATCCAGGGGAAGGTGTAGATGTGTAGGTGCATGATCCAGGGGAAGGTGTAGGTGCATAATCCAATGAGCCTGCCCCCGTCAGTCACAGCAAAGGGGTCAGGGGAATATGTATGTAATATGCATGATCCCAACACATAAATGCTTAAACAAATGCTAAGCTAATATGACAATAGAAAATGTGCAAATTTTCAGGTAAGCCCCTTTTTCAAGCAACAAAACAACAATTAAAATAAATGAGAGTTAAATGGTGATAAATGAAAATGGACATATTTGGTTGCAACTGTGGTGTGTTCAGTGCCTAAAGTGACTGCACTCAATCTGCATGAGAGCACTAATCGCAGTTCACAAGAAGATAGCTCTGCAGAGACTAGCAATTCTTGCACACGACATGCTGTTCCCACCTCATCTGCCAGCGGGCCTCGCTTGGTGATGATTCCTCTGGACACTGTCAGGGGACTCTGGGTACCGCTGCTTTGGACTTTGGCGCCCAATGCTGACACCTGTCTCTGTACCCGCTCCATCACAGGTGGGTCACCTGCACACAGGGGTACAACAGTTCACACGCACTGACACCTGTCTCTGTACCCGCTCTGTCACAGGTGGGTCACCTGCACACAATTGTACAACAGTTCACACACACTGACACCTGTCTCTGTACCCGCTCCGTCACAGGTGGGTCACCTCCACACAGGGGTACAATGGTTGAGGTTCACACGCAGCAGTGAGGAGACTGCAGGTGCTACTGCCTGATGCTGATACCTGTCTCTGTACCCGCTCTGTCAGGGGTGGGTCACCTGCTCACAGGGGTACAAAACTACAAAGATTCACACACATCAACACCTCTGTACCTGCTCATCAGGGGTGGCTCACCTGTTCACATGGTTACAGCAATTTACACACAGCAATGATGGTAATTGTAATGGTAATGGTAAACAGACATGTAAAGTCAATGCTAAACACAGGTAAAGACAATGCTAAACAGACAAAAACAATGATAAACATACAAGCAAGGACGATGCTAAACAGATGAGTATGGACAATGCTAAACACACCGGTAAAGTCAATGCTAAACACAGGTAAAGACAATGCTAAACAGACAAAAACAATGCTAAACATACAAGCAAGGACGATGCTAAACAGATGAGTATGGACAATGCTAAACACACAGGTAAAGACAATGCTAAACGCAGGTAAAGACAATGCTAAATAGACAAAAACAATGCTAAACATACAAGCTAGGACGATGCTAAACAGATGAGTATGGACAATGCTAAACACACAGGTAAAGTCAATGCTAAACACAGGTAAAGACAATGCTAAACAGACAAAGACAATGCTAAACATACAAGCAAGGACAATGCTAAACAGATGAGTATGGACAATGCTAAACACACAGGTAAAGACAATGCTAAACACAGGTAAAGACAATGCTAAATAGACAAAAACAATGCTAAACATACAAGCAATGACGATGCTAAACAGATGAGTATGGACAATGCTAAACACACCGGTAAAGACAATGCTAAACACATGTAAAGACAATGCTAAATAGACAAAAACAATGCTAAACATACAAGCAAGGACGACGCTAAACAGATGAGTATGGACAATGCTAAACACACAGGTAAAGACAATGCTAAACACAGTTAAAGACAATGCGAAATAGACAAGGACAATGCTAAACATACAAGACAATGCTGAACAGACACATAAAGACAATGCTAAACAAACAGGTAAAGACAACACTAAACAGACAGATAAAGACAATGCTAAAAAACAGGTAAAGGCAATGCTAAACAGAAGATAAAGACAACACCAAACAGACAGATAAAGACAATGCTAAATAGAGAGTCATCACCCACTGAGGAAAGGGTTGGGTGGCTCAGTCATGAGGAACTCCTGCACGGACAGCAGCCAGTCGAAGATGCACATGACGCGCATGTTGTTGAGCAGCACGGTGAATTCGGTGCTGTCGGGGGCCGAGCGAAAGTGCATCTCCATCTGCAGGCCTTGGTGGCTGGAGCCGGAGCCTGTCTGAGGCTGCAGGATGCTGGTGAACACATTCGGTCGCGCATTCACTGGCTTCTCTGAAACAGTAGGCACGCAATGTTCTTCTTATTCTTCCAAGTCGTGTACAACTTTACAAGTCTGAAGACTGACGCTTTTAGCGCAAGATGGGTAAATTTGGTGTTTCCATAATCCACTGAACTCTGAAATGGATACAAGATCTTTAACAAGCATATGTTGTTGTTGCTTTTTGCAGGCATATACACGTGGAGCCTGCAGAGAATCTGACTCTGAAGAAATCTCCAGGCAGGTGCAAAGCTTTGAATGCAATGGTCACCCATCCATGTCATGACCTTGACTGATCATGCTTAATTTGGTATTTACAAGCAAGTGCTCTCACTTTGCACCACTGACTCTTATCTACGTTATTTCATACTTAAATCACGCACAAACTTATATGCAGGGTTTGGACCATCAAGGGTACACAGCAATGAACTTTAAACAAGAGCAAATGGTCAAGAGACTTACGTTCAAAAGATCTGTTATATCATATAAAATGTCAAGCCAGGGAAGTAGGCTGCATGATGGTGGAACACTGAAAGGGGGGGAAACCTTTTTTTTTTTTTTTTTTACAGAGAAGTTAACCTTGCATTGCTGTTTTTCATACACTTTTTCATGAAGATTTGTCTGTACATGACATCAAAATGTCATTATACATAATAAATTGCACTGAGCCTCCCCCCCCCCCCCCCCACAACACACACACACACACACATAAACTCTTCCTGAGTCTCTTCAGTTTTGAAAATGTACTAAAAGCAACAACAACAAAACAAAAAATGTTTTTACTTTGGAACAAAGTGGTCTTTGACTGTATGCATGTAACAGAAGAATACCCCACAGAAGAATACACAAATGCTCACGGAATGTTGCAGAGACATAGCTTAAGCAATACTAACCAACCACAACGAATACAAAGATGTTAGGGAGGGGACACATGTCCAAATACTTGCCTGTGAAGCGTGTGTCGGACACAACAATCTCATGAGACACGAGGTCAATGTCCTTGGACTGGTCCGAGTAACTCTCAAATGACAGGCGGGATCGGATGAAGTCAAGCCGCGCCAGGGACTGCTGGGACTGTTTGGGTGTGGCGTGGGAGGTGAGCAGCTCCACAGTGACATTGTGCAGCTGTATGACCAGACTGATGGCTTTCCACACATCGCCACTCAGCACAGTCTGCAACAGCACATGCTGGTTGGGACACCACTGGGCAGAGCCACTTGCTTCGTCAGTCAGCAAACAAAGCTAAAGGTGGATAGCCCCTCATCCCCATTTACTAAACAGTCTGGAAGTCTGGCTCTCCTTCCACATGCACCAGTTGTCAAAAGGCTAAAATATAGCTTGGGCTTGTGTCTAAATCATTCTGCAATTTCCCAGTCCACATAGTTCAACACAGTGGTCAAACTGAAAACTTATGAAATGTTAACTACGGAAAGCAGAGCTTAGAGCTCAAGGTGATGCCCTCTAGGACAACTTTAAACAGTGGAAGACTGTGAGAAGCAGTGCACCATATAACAGAAACAATAATAAACTAAAAAGCTTCTGTAGAAATACTGAAACCATTATGCACGAAATACCAAGATCAGGTTTTTGAAGGCCAGCTATCTCACATGGGCTAGGTAATTAACTGTGACTGAGTGACACTCAGGACTCGCTGCTTCTTAACCCTGTGCAGGTGAGACAAGTCTGCATGAGGTTACTGAGGTTACAAGCCACACACACCTGAATGCTGGGGTCCTGCAGGTGGGACATGAGGGGTCTCTGGAACTCCTCCACCTTCTCACCCAGGTTGTGAGCCAGCAGGCCCCTGACCAGCCCATACTGAGCGACGTCCAGGTGGCAGCGCACAGAGGACAGCTGGCCAGCGGCGCGCCAGTCAGGAGCACCGTGACTCAGGTCCCCCTCCAGATTGCGCTCCACGTGAAGCCCCAGCTGGATCTTCTCCTGCAGCAGGTGGCCAGGCTGTGGAGGCAGACAGCAGCATCACCACAGTTAATACACTACAGGGAGGCAGACATCAGCATCACCACAGTTAATACACTACAGGGAGGCAGACATCAGCATCACCACAGTTAATACACTACAGGGAGGCAGACATCAGCATCACCACAGTTAATACACTACAGGGAGGCAGACATCAGCATCACCACAGTTAATACACTACAGGGAGGCAAACATCAGCATCACCACAGTTAATACACTACAGGGAGGCAGACATCAGCATCACCACAGTTAATACACTACAGGGATTAATTTAATAAGGCAGATATCAACATCATCTCATTTTATGCAACAGAGCAAGTCAGACACAGGACAAACAGGGGTTGGGGTATATGTGTGTATGTGTGTGTGTGTGTAGGGGGGGGTGTAACCTGGGTGGGTGTGTTGGGTGGGTGGGATGTAACTATTTCTCAGGTTACAAAAGTATGCCTGTTGAAACAAAAGATCTACACTGTCACTAGAAGTGAAATAATCCATACAAATAGAAGCATTCACATTCATGACCTGAAACCCTATCAGCTAGGCCACAAAAACTGGCACACACCAGCATTTAGGCCACAAAAACTGGCACACACCAGCATTTATCTTTTTTTCATGTTTCAATACCACGATGAATCGCAACAGATTTCACAGTCAACCAAACACCAAAATGAACTTGGACTAGTCCCCAAAGCAGAATAGAGTGTTGTCATTATTGGTCTCCCCCCCCCCCCCCCCCACCACCAATCCCCCCGCAGCTCACCTCAATCTGCACCACACAGGATGTGAACTCCATGTCAGAGGCCTGGTCCCTGCCCTGGTAGTTCCTCTTGGCCACACGCTTGGCCGTCAGCAGGTCGATGTCGCAGAGGGCAATCTCCATGACGTCCAGCAGACAGCGGTGGGCGCCAGCACCCTCCCCCTGCTCCCCGCTGCTGCTGGGCGTGGGGTTGCTGCCCACGCTGCTGTGAGTGCTGGGGGAAAGGTGGGGGTCGCTGGTGGCCCGCTGGCTGTTGAGGCAGCGCCCTGAGGTACTGGGGTCCACACTGGAGCCTCTCTCTGGGGAGCAGACGGTGTCCGACTCCGAGGCCAGGATGCTGCTGGCCACCTCCAGCCCGTCGTAGCGCGCATCCTCCTCCAGGCTCCCATAGACGCTGGAGATCATGGGGTCCCTGGTGGCTGGGGGGTAGCAGTGCTCGAACACACTCTCCGTCATGTCTCGCACGTTCTTCATCCCCCCGCTGGCATTCCGAGCACGGGCCTGACTCATCTCCCGGCCCGCTTTCCTGGGCCAGGGTTGGGCCGCATCTCGGCCGGCCTTGGGAGTTTGGGCGTCATTAAAGCTGAGTGTGCCGCTCTCCCCATCCACCACAAAGCGGTTGGTGAGGCGCAGGTGCCCCAGGTCAGCCACCAGCACGTGGTCTGTGCGGGAGCTCTCGGGGATCAGCAGGATGGGGGAGTCTGCCTCAATGTCCAGTTTGATGCGAGCACCCCGGGTGGCCCTGTCATTGATCTGTCAACAGAAAGACCATGAAGTTAGTCCAGCAAGCTTTTCAATGTCTTTGTCACTGGTCTGTCACCAGAAAGATCAGAAAGCTAGTCCAGCAAGCTTTTCCTTGTCTTTGTCACTGATCTGTCAAAAGAAAGACCAGCAAGCTAGCTAGTCCAGCAAGCTTTTCCTTGTCTTTGTTACTGATCTGTCAAAAGAAAGACCAGAAAGCTAGCTAGTCCAGCAAGCTTTTCCTTGTCTTTGTCACTGATCTGTCAAAAGAAAGACCAGAAAGCTAGCTAGTCCAGCAAGCTTTTTGTCACTGATCTCTCACCAGAAAGACAAGAAAGCTAGCCCAGCAAGCTTTTTGACATCTTTGTCACTGATCTGTCACCATAGTGTCAGCAAGAAACACTATTACAGTCAGTGGCAGCATCTCTAAATTGGGCTTGATGCAAGCTCTATGAGTGAACTTTTTGTTCATCTGTCAGGGGAAACTAGACTCAACCTAGTGCAAGACGTTCTCTCTAACCAGTCACTCTCTGTATTCAGAATGCATACCTGTTGCACTACTGTTGCTACAGCAACAAGATAAACATTTGTAAAACTTGATGAATAAAGAATCTGTATCTTCTCCATGAACACAAACTGTTTCAAAGGCAAAGCTGGAAACAACTGATGATAGGTATAAAGTACCTATGGACTTTCGGGAGAACTTAGGTAGTGTCTAGATGTGCAGCAAAGTCAGCCCTCACACAGGGAAGAAAGGAAGCAGGGGTGGGTGGGTGGAGGGGTACCTTTTGTCCAGCAGAAGCAGCCCTCATGCGTCCCAGCACATCCTGGAGCTGCAGGAAATGCTGGCAGAAGGCCACAAGCTCTGACTGGAACCGGTTGGTGTGCACGTAGCGGACAGATGACATCTTTAAGGTCAGCGAGATGTCAAACTCGCGCGTCAGGGCAAAGTCAGGAAGACCGTACCTGGTAAAAACGCACAGCAACAGGGGTGAAGGTCATGGCAAACTAGCACATCAGGGCAAAGTCAGGAGGGCTGTACCTGGTAAAAAAGGTCATAGCAAACTAGCACATCAGGGCAAAGTCAGGAGGGCTGTACCTGGTAAAAACGCACAGCAACAGGGGTGAAGGTCATACCAAACTAGCACATCAGGGCAAAGTCAGGAGGGCTGTACCGCACAGCAACAGGGGTGAAGGTCATAGCAAACTAGCACATCAGGGCAAAGTCAGGAGGGCTGTACCTGGTAAAAACGCACAGCAACAGGGGTGAAGGTCATAGCAAACTAGCACATCAGGGCAAAGTCAGGAGGGCTGTACCTGGTAAAAACGCACAGCAACAGGGGTGAAGGTCATGGCAAACTAGCACATCAGGGCAAAGTCAGGAGGGCTGTACCTGGTAAAAATGCACAGCAACAGGGGTGAAGGTCATGGCAAACTAGCACATCAGGGCAAAGTCAGGAGGGCTGTACGGTGTACCTGGTAAAAATGCACAGCAACAGGGGTGAAGGTCATAGCAAACTAGCACATCAGGGCAAAGTCAGGAGGGCTGTACCTGGTAAAAACGCACAGCAAAAGGGGTGAAGGTCATGGCAAACTAGCACATCAGGGCAAAGTCAGGAGGGCTGTACCTGGTAAAAATGCACAGCAACAGGGGTGAGAGGTGACCATTTTAAAGACCCTGAAATGTTCGGGAGTCTGGAATCACCACACCTGTGTAGGTGTCAAGGAGGAGAGCATCCTGAAAAACCTCACAGCTGAATTTCCACTACTAATTCAGAGCCATTTCCACACAGCAATTACATAGTTCAACAGTTTCTGGATTTTAACATCCCGTCAGTTGCACATGGTCACCTCAGGATGACCCACACAACAAATATCACCCAAACACAATACCATGTGCAAAATAAAACATGTAGCAATCACCTGCTTGCCTGTGTGTGCATGCTTAGAAAATGGTCCTGCGGGACAAAGTTTTGCATCTTACAAATACCTCTATCACAATTATTATGAAATAATACATGATAAAAATTGACACCCCCCCAACAAAACAACAATGAAAACTGATGAAATAATATGTTAAAAATTGACCAGCCCCCCCCCCCCCCCTTTCCTAATTATTATCCTGCAGAGCAGGAGACATACTGAAGGAGACTCACTTGAAGAGCTTGAACTGCATGACCTGTTTTCCCACGGACACAAATCTCTGGGTGTACTTGGTGCCGTGGGGCGACTGGTCCAGCAGGGAGAGGCTGCCCAGCTGACCGGATACCGCCAGGTTGCCATCACGCAGGGAGATCTGAGTCTCCAGGTTGCCAGCCGTCACCCGAGCCAGTTCATACTCTGACTTGTTCAGAATGAGGGTGAAGCTCTCCACGCGGAACTTGATTTCTGAGTTCACCACTTCATTACCACTCTCTGAAACACGCAAATATCAATGATAATGCATTGATTTTTTGATTTTTTTAATCAACCAATCAGGCTAACAAGCACACCAGCAAACATGCTGACAAATACAGTGAAACCCATGATGAGAGATTACCCTGATGAAAGACCACCCTAGCAAGACACCACCCTGATGAGATATGCCACCCGGATGAGACACCACCTTGATGAAATATACCACCCTGATGAGACACCACCCTGATGAAAAACCACCCTGATGAGATGCCACCCTGACGAGACACCACCCTGATGAAAAACCACCCTGATGATACACCACCCTGATGAGACACCGCCCTGAGAAGACCACACCTCTTGTACTGCCATCTGTTCCTGTTAAGACCACCCCTCTTGAACTGCCATCTGTTTCTAAAACCTGTAGCCTTCAGATGTCCCTGTAGCTGAACTCCCTGCTCAAAAGTGGCCCAGGGCCTTAACAGGATGAAGGAGGAGAACCTACCCGCTGGTGGTGTGAGCTGACTGGCCTGGGCCCGGTCCCCATTTTCAGCGTGGGGGGCGGTGTCCTCAGGGGCGGTGTCCTGGGGGTTGTGGTGGACCGTGGCCCCCATGCCCAGGAAGTCCAGCAGCACCACCCAGGTCTGCAGGTTGATGGTCGTGTCCAGGCAGCTGAACTCCACATCAATGAAGCGATTGGTCTGAAAAACAAAAGCAGCAACACTAAGTGTCCACAGTGCATGCGACGGTAAGCTAGTACTAGAGGGGCAGAATAGCGTAATACCACCCTCACAGGTAAAGTTTTTGAGACACCTAATGGGTGGTGTTTTAACCCTTTCAGCCCTTGGCTCGACTCAGTCGGGCACCACTGAACAGTTTTGTCTGCCTGGGAGTCAGACACAGAAACTTGTTTCATCAAACTGGTTTTGAAAGTCGTAAAACAATGTATACTATTGAAAGAAGGGAGATAAACTACAACCCACTTCTTTCAGCTATTCCCATGTGCCACAATTAGAGCATATGTCATTGAATTGTTTTCCATTTTACAAATTTCTCCAACATCATGAGCAAGCGCTGATGCTACACACTCAGGGAGCTTTTAGCTGAGGTGTTTGTTGATGAGGACAAACACACTCTGAAGCAAAACTCTGCTCACATACAAACTGATTTTGTGATCCCTCTATCAAGCATCTTTCTTTGCATCAGTCTCCCATGACTCAAAACTGTGCTGAAGGTCATGTCACATTCACAATGCTCACCACTCTCATTCTACTGTCACAAGGGTGAGCCACAGACAAACGAGGAAAAGACACGTGAGACAGAACTCATTAGGCCAGGTGAGATGGAACCTTTATTTAGACAGGTGAGACAGAACTGACCCTGTTATACTTGGTGACAAACTCTGGCTGTTTCCTGTCCACCAGGACAACGTCAATGTGCACCAGATCATCCACATGCTGGTCCTGCTGACCCACCATCTCCAGCAGCTGGGGAGTTGGAGGAGGGGTGTCAGGGATGCCCCTGGGACTGGAGAAAGGATAACTGCATCAACAGTGTCAGACTATCACCTCTCAGTGCTATCTACCATCTCCAGCAGCTGGGGAGTTGGAGGAGGGGTGTCAGGGACGCCCCTGGGACTGGAGAAAGGAAAACTGCATCAACAGTGTCAGACTATCACCTCTCAGTGCTATCTACCATCTCCAGCAGCTGGGGAGTTGGAGGAGGGGTGTCAGGGACGCCCCTGGGACTGGAGAAAGGAAAACTGCATCAACAGTGTCAGACTATCACCTCTCAGTGCTATCTACCATCTCCAGCAGCTGGGGAGTTGGAGGAGGGGTGTCAGGGACGCCCCTGGGACTGGAGAAAGGAAAACTGCATCAACAGTGTCAGACTATCACCTCTCAGTGCTATCTACCATCTCCAGCAGTTGGGGAGTTGGAGGAGGGTGTCAGGGATGCCCCTGGGACTGGAGAAAGGAAAACTGCATCAACAGTGTCAGACTATCACCTCTCAGTGCTATCTACCATCTCCAGCAGTTGGGGAGTTGGAGGAGGTGTGTCAGGGACGCCCCTGGGACTGGAGAAAGGAAAACTGCATCAACAGTGTCAGACTATCACCTCTCAGTGCTATCTACCATCTCCAGCAGTTGGACTGGGGAGAGAAAGATTGCATGAACACTGTCAGAACTTCTGGCAAAAAGACTGAATACCCAACCAACACCTATTCATTATTCAAAGAGGGGGCCTGGGAAAACTAATGAATGACTTTTAACCCCCTCCCCCCTCCACACACACACACTTCTTATAAAGGGGAGGTAGAAATACATAAAACGTAATAAAATAAGTAATAAACCAATCATGCAAAATCTGATAGCGTCAATTAATAAATTATCTCCCCAGAGAATATACTACATAAAAAGTCAAAGCTGGCATCAACAGCATGATCAAGTACACTTATTCAACAACCATACATAGCTACACCAACCAAGAAGTACAAGTTTCAGCTTCAACTGTGTGGTGATTCTATGTGGTCTTAAAACAAAACAAAATTCAACCGAAGCTGTATTAAAACATTTTTCATCTAAGTCAAAACCCTGAATAAGACAGTCCATGTTCAAAAGCAAACAGATCAAGAGACGGAACATTCCCACAGCAACAGAGAAGTAAACAGAAGGTGCCTACCTGCTGGTCGGACGCTGAAGAGGCATGCCTCCTTTGGAGATGTCCCTGACCTTCTGCGCAGCTTTGGGTTGGTGGGAGTCATGGAAACTGGACGGCAGGGAGCGGGGCATCTGTGGCACCGGCACCACGATGGTGCAGTCTGGGCAGGACGTGGACATGAAACAGCCTGAGCGGTGCCGTGAGCTCTCCCTTCTGCCACCGCTGGGCTCCCGGTGGGTGTTGCGTGACACAATGATCTGTCGGTGGGCTGAGTCCGGAGGTTCCAGAAGGTCATCCATCTGCAGAGACTTCAAGCGCAGTTTCAGGTGAGTGGAGGCTCTGTCATTCTTCTCGTAGTCCATAGCAAAGTCGTACAGCTGGAGGTCGACAAGGCCTTGCTCCCCTTCACCGAAATCTCCACGCAGCTCCACCTCAAAGAGGGGCACCTGGAACTTGATGTGCTTGGCCATGAAGGTGCCTGCCGAGGCCTCCGCCTCTGTTCTGTGAGCACCACCTGGCTGGCTGGGGGAGACCTCGCTCAGCTTCTTCTCTACAGGCACTCTCTCCCTGCCAGACAGGCCCTCACCCACACCACTGTCAGCCCCACTGCCCCCCTCACTCTTCCCTAACCCTGGCTGCTGAGGCAGGGCACCAGATGACGCTCTCTCAAAGTCCGCATCCTTCATCTCTGCTTCGTAGATCAAATGGTCTGTGGTCTGCAGGATCTGCTCGTAGACTTCCTTGGAGAGGCCCAGCTTGATGGGCGATGATATCTTGATGCTCACCTCCAGAACGGACGAGGGAGGCGACACCTGCTGCACTTGGTTCCGCTCGCGCTGGGGAGGGAACGCAAACTCCTCACGGATGTCCCCATCCCCACCCAGGTTGTCGCTGAGGCACATGACATCCAGGTTGTGTTTGCTGATGTAGAGGTCAACGGCAGTGTCGTAGAGAATGGGAACACCCAGTTCTTGGGTGAACCCGGAGAACGAGGAGGAGGAGAGGCTGCGACCCAGCTTCTTGTGTTTGTCAAAGTCCACAGAGTACAGGTTCATGTTGGTGAGGGAAATAAAGATCTTGTCGCTCAGCTCTCGCGCAGATGTGTCCAAGGACATGAAGTGGCACTCATCAGTTTCATTTTCATGGTCGCTGTCATCATGGTGACCGGTGTTGTCCACAGAGATCTCTCCCAGGTGAGCAAGAAGTACCTACAATTGAAAGCGATTCATTAGCAATTTCAAAAGCTTCCAGAAATGAACATGTACTTGTTGTGCAAGCTGGCTAAAGAAGAATCGCTGTGATAGATGCACAGATATTATTGCATTGGAAGCTCTGATGAGATACCACCCCGATGTGACCACCCCTCAAGACCGTTCTTTCCTGAAACCTTTCCAGTCATAATTTCACGTAAATGCACCGCTAAGGACCACCCTTCCTACAGGTCCTCATCTACTCAAGTTTCAGGGTGGCCTTCAAACAGGGGTTCCGCTGTACTAAGACACTTGCCACTGATGAACGACATGCTCCAAAACCAAATGATGCCATACTGTGTGTCTCTCGGGGTGGTAGGGATGGGGGAGGGGGAGGGGGTGGGGATTACACCACCTACCTGTGGACTGTTGGGTTTGCGAGGTATGACGATGATGGGGGCTTCTGGGGTGGGGGGGAGGATAACGTCACCTACCTGCGGACTGTTGGGTTTGCGAGGGATGACGATGATGGGGGTCTCCATCCTGGCATTCAGCACGATTGTGCTCTTGACCCCTGGGGACGCCCCAGTGTCAGCGGCTGTGACGTTGCACCCCAGGCTCTTTTCCCCTTCCTGCAGCAGGATGGTGTTGGTGATGTCACCCAGGGACTGCTCTCGCCGCAGCGAAGTCATGGACGTGCCCTCCAAGCCATCCTTGTCGGAACGGCCCCCCACCATGCCCATGGCCACCTCCGCGGCAGCAGATCTGATGGAGGTGGCCACCGTGGTCATGTAGTCCCTGAACTCTGACACGCAGTCCACCAGCTCGTCCAGAAACTTGGGGCAGTGGATGTAGCACAGTGAAGCCATGTCGAACGACGCCTCCACCACCTCCGTCTCGCGCCGGTCGTACACACTGTCAGTGTCACTGCCTTCGTTTTGGAACCCGCTGGCATTGCCAACATTGCAACCCAATCCAACCACCCGCTTGGCGATGTTGAATCGGCAGGCTACTCTGCTCACCGACTTGACGGGGAAAACCTCGGTGAAGATCTTGTCGTCCAGGGCTGTTTTGAACATGTCTGGGTGGAGGGAGGTGTTAGGTGAGGCGGAGTGGGGCAGGGCCGGAGGGACCTCAGGGGCAGGCAGCAGCTGGCCTTGTCCGATGCTGACCACCTGCTGGTACCTGGTCCCTTCGGGGACCACATCCAACAGGTGCAAACCTCCAAGGCTGCCCTCCACCTGCCATGACCCATCTGAAACAGAGACCAGTGTCAACAGAGAAAGAAGGGGCGGGGGACAGGGTGGGAGGGAGTGAAGGGGGACAGGTGAAACAGAGAGAGGAGGAGAGAGAGGAGACAGAGACAGAAAGAGGGAAGAAAAAAGCACAAATGCTCAGACTAATGCATCCAACATATAAAAATGCAAGTTTTTGCTGTTTGCTCCTATTGAGGACCCACTCACGACTTGAAATAAGGGCCAAACTCTCCACTACTGAAATGACTTATCGAACAAAGTTTAAAAGACCTTGCTCAAATAGCGCATGAGAAAAGCTATCATTGTTTTCTGCGGTGGTGCAAATGTCAGTTACTGCCCATGAAAACATACTCCAGTCACACATTCATTCTTTTCTCAGTGATATTTTGTCCAGTATAAGGACAGTTTAATCCTCCAAAGTTTCACATGAAGTTGCCACCAGCTTACAGAAAAAAGACCAAGGGCAATGGAAGGGGCATGCTCGGCCTCAAAGATTAAATTTTTCACAATGTCGGAGAAGCGGCAGGCTTGACTCCACAACTCCTGTTGCCTTACCTAGCATAGCCTGCACCTTGGCTGCCGACATGGTCGCCGTGGCCACTTTCCTGGCTTCACGCTCACCACCTTCATCCAGAAAGCGCAGCAGCAGAACGTTGAGACGCTTGAAGTCAGCGGTGATGTACAGGTTGCTGCTCTGCTCCTGCAACATACATACACATGTAGCTTTTCAGCATTCACTCACTCTCTCTCTTTCTGCCACTAATTGTGGTCCACTCCTCATGGTTTGTGGTCCACTCACAGCTCTTTGTGGTCCACTCACCTCTTTCACTGTTTCAGACTTTGTGGTCCACTCTTCAATCTTTGTGGTCCACTTACCACTCTTTGTGGTCCACTCTACCACTCTTTGTGGTCCTATCACCCCTCTCTGTAGTCTAGTCACCCCTCTTTGTGGTCCACTTACCACTCTTTGTGGTCCACTTACCACTGTTTGTGGTCCTATCACCCCTCTCTGTAGTCTAGTCACCCCTCTTTGTGGTCCACTTACCACTCTTTGTGGTCCACTTACCACTCTTTGCGGTCCACTTACCACTCTTTGTGGTCCACTTACCACTCTTTGTGGTCCACTTACCACTCCTTGTGGTCCTATCACCCCTCTCTGTAGTCTAGTCACCCCTCTTTGTGGTCCACTTACCACTCTTTGTGGTCCACTTACCACTCTTTGTGGTCCACTTACCACTCTTTGTGGTCTACTCATCCCTCTTTGTAACACACTCACTCAGGATCAAACAAGGAAACACTAATTATCCTAACAATACCGGATAAAATAACAAGCAGAGAAAAAGACACCACCCTAGAAATGCTTCTGCCTTTGAAACAGCTGGCATCCTACAAAGGCTTCCACCAGAGTGTTCAAACACATGGCATCCTACAAAGGCTTCCACCAGAGTGTTCAAACACATGGCATGCTACAAAGGCTTCCACCAGAGTGTTCAAACACATGGCATCCTACAAAGGCTTCCACCAGAGTGTTCAAACACATGGCATCCTACAAAGGCTTCTACCAGAGTGTTCAAACAGATGTCATCCTACAAAGTGTGAGAAAAGACATCAACTCACAGCAACAGGCTTGTCAGTGGGGGGAGCCACAGCAGAGTTGTCAACGGCCATCCTGTGCACCACGCGGGAACTGCTGTCCTGGCTGGGGACCGCACGCTTGAGGAAGCCCAGGATCTCCACCAGTGTCTCCTGATTGGCTGCAGGAGTCCATCAACAAAACCGCTTTCACACAGGACCAGTCAAATAGACATCCACATTGCATATCACACAAAAGCTGCTTTCACACAGGACCAGTCAAACAGACTGCGTATCACACTGAAACAGTCATCACACAGGACCAGTCACACAGACTGCGTATCACACTGAAACAGTCATCACACAGGACCAGTCAAACAGACTGCGTATCACACTGAAACAGTCATCACACAGGACCAGTCAAACAGACTGCGTATCACACTGAAACAGTCATCACACAGGACCAGTCAAATAAACATACACACTGCACATCAAACTAAAACCATTATCCCACAGGGCCAGTCAAGTAGACATGCACACTGTGTATCAGACTAAAACCATTATCCCACAGGGCCAGTCAAGTAGACATGCACACTGCATATCAGACTAAAACCATTATCCCACAGGGCCAGTCAAGTAGACATGCACACTGTGTATCAGACTAAAACCATTATCCCACAGGGCCAGTCAAGGAGACATGCACACTATGTATCAGACTAAAACCATTATCCCACAGGGCCAGTGAAGTAGACATGCACACTGTGTTTCAAACTAACAGTGGTTGCCCCTCCCACCTCCACCCAACCCTCCACCCAGCCGACTGGAAATTTGGTGTTAATGAAATGGAAGTGAAAAGAGTCAACAGTCCCACAAAGGTCGTGAGCTCTGAACTGTCAACATTCTGGAAACCAGCTGACATCACCATCAAAGGCATCATTACAATGGCAGTGACCTGTACAAATGACATTCAGATCAACAGTTAACACTACCATTAAAGGTGGTCTATTGGCGCATGCAAGAGTCAGGTCAACACTTTACACTTGTTTGTTAGTTGGTGCTTAGAGCCCAGTCAGCCACACACATCAGTTTACACCAACATCAAACATGGATCACTACAGCGGCACTGACCTGTACAAACATGCCTCTCACAGCAGCAAAATGGCTTACCGATGAAGTCCAGGCTGTTAAACTGCAGGTTCAGAATGCGCATTTCTGTGTTGTCCACGGCCTTGTCTGGTTTTTCACTGGGCAAAGTGGACGGAGAGATGATCTCAAACTCCAATGATATCAAGGCCTCCGACGTGGCCAGGTCATCAGGGTTGTCGTCCAGCCCTGCTGTGTTAGCTCTACCCATGCCTTGCCCTGCAACATGCATCATGATGATGATAATGATGACTGCCACCCTAAGACATCACCATGATGATGACTGCAGCCCTAAGACATCACCATGATGATGACTGCAGCCCTAAGACATCACCATGATGATGACTGCAGCCCTAAGACATCACCATGATGATGACTGCAGCCCTAAGACATCACCACAATGATGATGATGGCAGCCATAAGACATCACCATGATGATGACGACTGCAGCCCTAAGACATCACCACAATGATGATGACTGCAGCCCTAAGACATCACCACAATGATGATGATGGTGATGGCAGCCGTAAGACATCACCATGACGATGATGACTGCAGCCCTAAGACATCACAATGATGATGATGACTGCAGCCCTAAGACATCACCATGATTATGATGACTGCAGCCCTAAGACATCACCATGATTATGATGACTGCAGCCCTAAGACATCACCATGGTGATGATGACTGCAGCCCTAAGACATCACCATGATGATGATGACTGCAGCCCTAAGACATCACCATGATGATGATGACTGCAGCCCTAAGACATCACCATGATGATGATGACTGCAGCCCTAAGACATCACCATGATGATGATGATTCAGCCCGAAGACATCATGATGATGATGATGACTGCAGCCCTAAGACATCACCACAATGATGATGATGATGACTGCAGCCCTAAGACATCAACATGATGATGATGATGATTGCAGCCCTAAGACATCCCCATGATGATGATGATTGCAGCCCTAAGACATCCCCATGATGATGATGATGATGACTGCATCCCTAAGACATCACCATGTTGATGATGACTGCAGCCCTAAACATCACCATGATGATGATGACTGCATCCCTAAGACATCACCACAATAATGATGATGACTGTATCCCTAAGACATCACCATGGTGATGATGACTGCAGCCCTAAGACATCACCATGATGATGATGACTGCAGCCCTAAGACATCACCATGGTGATGATGGCTGCAGCCCTCAGACATCACCATGATGATGATGACTGCAGCCCTAAGACATCTCCATGATGATGATGATGATGACTGCATCCCTAAGACATCACCATGTTGATGATGACTGCAGCCCTAAGACATCCCCATGATGATGATGATGATTGCAGCCCTAAGACATCACCATGATGATGATGATGATTGCAGCCCTAAGACATCCCCATGATGATGATGATGATTGCAGCCCTAAGACATCCCCATGATGATGATGACTGCAGCCCTAAGACATCACCACAATGATGATGATGATGATGACTGCAGCCCTAAGACATCATCACCATGATGATGACTGCAGCCCTAAGACATCACCATGATGACAATGACTGCAACCCTAAGACATCACCATGATGATGATGATGACTGCAGCCCCAAAACATCACCATGATGATGATAACTGCAGCCGTAAGACATCACCACAATGGTGACGATGACTGCAGCCCTAAGACATCACCACGACAAAGACTTTCAGTGCAAGGTGAAGACAGCAGCACCAGAGAGCATGCACTCACAGCTGGGCATGACAGAGTGGAAGGCACTGCTGAGGGCATCCTGAATGGCCTGCAGGCTGCTGAAGGATGCCGACTGCTGAACACTTGGTGATGCTGAGCGTGGCGATGCTGGAGAGGAGGGGGACTGTGGTGAGACTGGTGAGTTGACCTCTGACCCCATGATGCTGCCACTGCGGCTGTCCAGTCTGGAAACAGAGCCACTACCATATACTACATTACTAGAGGCAGATGCTGCACGTGGAATAAACTATATTACATGAGGTTGACATTGCATATGGAATAGATTATACTACTAGAGGCATGGAACAGACTATATTACTAAAGGCCAACACCGCACACATTGGTGAAAGTGGTGGTGTACTTTTATTTTTGCGTAAAAGTATTCGGGGGCAGGTTGATAAACTGCTCCCCATCTGTGCAGTGTGTGTGTGTGTGTGTTTGTGTGCGTTACTGTTTGTGTGTGTGTTACTGTGTGTGTGTGTGTGTGAGTGTGTGTGTGTGTGTGTGTGTGTGTATGTGTTGCATGTGAATGTGTGCGTGGTGTATGTGAATGTATGTGTGTGTGTGTGTGCGCATGTGTGTGTGGGTGTGAATGTGTGTGGAGGTGTGTGCGTGTGTGTGCGTGCGAATGTACATGCGTGTGTGGAGGTCAGCTCACACACACTAACCCCATTCTTTTAGACCAAGGACCAGCCCCCAGTGGCACAGTGAGCAGAGATATCTGTAGAAAAGTGTTCACCCAAGAGTTCTGTGTGTGAGCTCATTTCCCCATTGGTTCCCACACTGTATAATATACCTCACATCACCATAGTCCAACACTGCATGCCGAGAAAAAAATCATTACAATTCCTCATTATCACCCACTGTGTTTCTTTCTGTCAGTGCACGCTACACACAGGTGGTGAGGCCACTCCCGAGACAGGTTTCCCTGGGAGAAACGGATCAGAGCAGCTCCACCTGCACTCTCCCACACGCAACTGCAACACTTACTGGAGGTTGTGATGAGAGGCGACGAGCAGCTCGAAGTCCTGGCCGTAGCTCTGCAGAGCGTCCACCACCAGGAGACTGTGCACAGTGAGGGCCAGGGAGGCGTTGCCTGGCTTCTTCTGCATGCTGGCCTGTACACGTGTCACCTGCAGCTCCACCAGTGCCTTCCCTGTGCACCACAAACACACATGATGTTGATGATGATGATGATGATGATGACAAGACTGTGCACAGTGAGGGCCAGAGAGGCATTGCCTGGCTTCGTCTGCATGCTGGCCTGTACCCGCGTCACCTGCAGCTCCACAAACACACATGATGTTGATGATGATGATGATGATGATGAAAGACTTCACAGTGAGGGCCAGGGAGGCATTGCCCGGCTTCTTCTGCACACTGGCCTGCACCCATGTCACCTGCAGCTCCACCAGGGCCTTCCCTGTGCACCACAAACACACATGATGATAATGGTGGTGGTGGTGATGGTGATGATGATTATGATGATAATGATGATGATGGTAATGATAAGAATGTGAGGGCCAGAGAGGCGTTGCCTGGCTTCTTCTGCACACTGGCCTGTACCTGTGTCACCTGCAGCTCCATCAGGGCCTTCCCTGTGCACCACAAACACACATGATGGTGGTGGTGGTGGTGGTGGTGGTGGTGGTGATGGTGGTGGTGATGATGATGATGATGATGATGATGATGATGATGATGATGATGATGATGGTGATGATGATGATGATGATAAGACTGTGCACAGTGAGGGCCAGGAAGGCGTTGCCCAGCTTCTTCCGCACACTGGCCTTACTTGCACGTAAAAACACAGCTCTGTTTGTTCAAACAGATGTAACATTCACACATGGTCTGAATGGATCAGTCAAGACTCTTGCCATCAAAACAACAACTTTTTGTTCAGTTTTCCTAATGCGACTGCAACCCTGAAAGGTCTAAAATAAAATGACAATGTTAAGCTCAACAGAGGTTAATTATCATCAAACACAGTTTTGAAAGACCTCAAACAGCTCAAGCACACAGTCTGAGCATGCCATAAGCTGCTTCTTTAAAATTCAGACAGTAAGTAACTCGCTGTTTTATGCCCAGTCAACCACTGCAGCTTATCAGGGCGAATAAAATTCAGGTTATGGCACCGTGCCAGCTGAGCACCAAGCACTATGCACCAGTGTACGCCCTCACTGACCTTGGCTCTGGAGCTCCAGGGAGAGACTGTTGATGAGGAACTGCACCAGGAACAGATTGTTGTCCGCCACACTCTCCTCCGCCAGCTCGGGCTCCACCAAATGCCTGTCAACAAGAAGCGTGGGGATCAGGCCTTCCCTACAGTACAGAAGGCGTGCTGCTGGTGTGCAGCAGGAAGAAACAGAGAAGTGAAAGACTCATTCCGAGGTCTGCATGCTGTCTGGGATTGCTGGGAAGAGGAAAGAGGGGTGGGGGGCACAATATCGGATGCTGTCCAACTTGACACAGAGGTACTTTACACTGGTCCTGCATGCTGTCTGCAGTGGGGAAGGGGGGGGGGGGGAACAATATCTGACGTTATCCAACTTGAGACCGTGGGAAGTGAATGACTCACACTGATGTGTGCATGCTGTCCGGCATGTGTGTGTGTGTGGGGGGGGAGGGGGGGGGCGGGGCACAGTATCTGATGAGACAGCAGGAAACAGGTGACTCACATTAAGGTGTGCATACTGTCATGTGTGAGTGGGGGGAGGGGGGGGGGCACAATATCTGATGCTGTCCAGCATGAGACAGGGGGAAGTGAGTGACTCACATTGAGGTGTGCATGTTGTCATGTGTGGGGGTCGGGGTTGGGGGCATAATATCTAATGCTGTCCAACACAAATCAGGGCAAAGTGAGTGACTCACACTGAGGCATGCATGCTGTCTGGCATGGATGGCATGGAACTGAGGCTGGCACCAGAAGCGGAGAGGTTGTGTGAGGATGCCAATGTGCTGCTGCTACTGGAAGACAGAGTGTCTGCACACGTCCACAGTGCCTGGATCTGTTGACACATCAATACACAGACATCTGTCAACACATCATTATCATCGATACGCAGACATTTGTCAACACATCAACATCAATATACAGGCATCTGTCAACACATCATCAACTCACCTTTCTCTCACTGAGGTGAAACACAGATAGTGCTTCACCTTTCTCTCACTGAGATGAAATATAGATAGTGCCTCACCTTTCTCTCACTGAGGTAAAATATAGATAGTGCCTCACCTTTCTCTCACTGAGGTAAAATATAGATGGTGCCTCACCTTTCTCTCACTGAGGTGGAATATAGATAGTGCCTCACCTTTCTCTCACTGAGGTAGAATATAGATAGTGCCTCACCTTTCTCTCACTGATGTGGAATATAGATAGTGCCTCACCTTTCTCTCACTGAGGTAAAATATAGATGGTGCCTCACCTTTCTCTCACTGAGGTAAAATATAGATGGTGCCTCACCTTTCTCTCACTGAGGTAAAATATAGATGGTGCCTCACCTTTCTCTCACTGAGGTGGAATATAGATAGTGCCTCACCTTTCTCTCACTGAGGTAGAATATAGATAGTGCCTCACCTTTCTCTCACTGATGTGGAATATAGATAGTGCCTCACCTTTCTCTCACTGAGGTAAAATATAGATGGTGCCTCACCTTTCTCTCACTGAGGTGGAATATAGATGGTGCCTCACCTTTCTCTCACTGAGGTAAAATATAGATGGTGCCTCACCTCTCACTGAGGTGGAATATAGATAGTGCCTCACCTTTCTCTCACTGAGGTGGAATATAGATGGTGCCTCACCTTTCTCTCACTGAGGTGGAATATAGATGGTGCCTCACCTTTCTCTCACTGAGGTGGAATATAGATGGTGCCTCACCTTTCTCTCACTGAGTTGGAATATAGATGGTGCCTCACCTTTCTCTCACTGAGGTAAAATATAGATAGTGCCTCACCTTTCTCTCACTGAGGTGGAATATAGATAGTGCCTCACCTTTCTCTCACTGAGGTAGAATATAGATAGTGCCTCACCTTTCTCTCACTGAGGTAAAATATAGATGGTGCCTCACCTTTCTCTCACTGAGGTGGAATATAGATGGTGCCTCACCTTTCTCTCACTGAGGTAAAATATAGATGGTGCCTCACCTCTCACTGAGGCGGAATATAGATAGTGCCTCACCTTTCTCTCACTGAGGTGGAATATAGATGGTGCCTCACCTTTCTCTCACTGAGGTAGAATATAGATGGTGCCTCACCTTTCTCTCACTGAGGTGGAATATAGATGGTGCCTCACCTTTCTCTCACTGAGGTGGAATATAGATGGTGCCTCACCTTTCTCTCACTGAGGTGGAATATAGATGGTGCCTCACCTTTCTCTCACTGAGGTGGAATATAGATGGTGCCTCACCTTTCTCTCACTGAGGTGGAATATAGATGGTGCCTCACCTTTCTCTCACTGAGGTGGAATATAGATGGTGCCTCACCTTTCTCTCACTGAGGTGGAATATAGATGGTGCCTCACCTTTCTCTCATGAAGGTGGAATATATATTGTGCCTCAGCTTTCTCTCACTGAGGTGCAACATAGATAGTGCCTCACCTTTCTCTCACTGAGGTGGAATATAGATGGTGTGTGGAACCAGCCCATGCTGAGTGTAGCCAACTCACCTTTCTTTCATTGAGGTGGAAGGTAAGCGAAGGCAGAGTGCCAGACATGGTGGCAGTGGGCCACTGGGGGTCTGCAGTGACAATCAGGCGTCTGCACATCACACACACAACCAGCATGTGATAAGCAGCTATTACAGAAATGCGTCATACCACACACACACACACATATGTACACATGAAAACACACACACACACACACACACATAGACTCAATTATTATAAAATGGAAAAAGGTTAAACAATAACAACTCTGCATAATAACCCTCTCTCTCTCTCTCGCTCACACAAACACACACACACATGCATCCACACAGAGCACTACTAAACTATTCCATGCCCTTCAAAGCAGCCCCAGGCAAGACCATGCCACAGACCAGGGGCAACACAAAACACCAACCTCTCCAGCTGCAGGGAGATGCTGAACCTGTCCACAATGTGCATCTGACTGGTACCTCGGGCATAGGCATGGCGCCAGTTGTCATGGAGACGACCCATCAGCACCTGCATCTCTGTCAGCTCAATTTTGTACCTGCACACAGCGAGCACCAACAATTCTTGTGCGCTTACTAATCAGAAAAGAGCAAGCAATTTTCAGATCAAAATTGTTTGACATTGCTGGAACCTCGAAATACAGTCAAGGTCACTGGAAGAGATCTGAACCAGTGAAGCTCAGTAAGATGTACCAACATGCAAAGGCTGACATATATTAACAATGTTTGAGTGATTCACAGTGTTAAAGTTTTCAACATTTCCGGACACTCAGTCAGCTGGCTGGCTTAAGACTGCTCATGACACACTCACATTTTTTTCATGCTAGCCAAAATCATGGAAAAGAAGCTAGCTTGACCAGCGTGACCCACTTTTCATACAGCCTGTCGAGGACAGCAGCGTCTGAGAGCAGATGGGAGCTGTCCTTTTTGGTGGCCTCTTGCTGGGTCTGGGTCTCTGTCTGCGTCTCGTTGCCCTGGCTCTGGGCTTCGTTGGGCGGTGTGGACAGGGGGGTGACAAAGTCATCTGGAACAAACAGACAAACACGGTCAGCAAAATGTGTCCTCCTCGTGACAACACACTACTCCCAATAAACATGCTGGATGTAATTTAGAAGTAGTCTGGTTATGGCCAGTTATGGCCAACATACGCCTGATCTGACTTACTGCATCCAGTTCAGTTCTGTTTTTTCCAAAGAAGGCCCAGACCATATTGTGCAAAACTGATCCAGATCCGATCTGGATGACCTGGTCAGGTTTTAGACAAACGCATCTTGTCTGGAAGTAATGAGGTGCAAGAATCATCAGGCCCGGTTTCTGGCAGAATGCAACTGGGGTGCTATCATTTTCCCACTTTCAGACTTGGTTGCGTTCTTTCAGATGGCCAGGATCATACTGTGCAAAACCAGCCAGGATCTGAGTGAGTTCTGGCTATGTCAAGTTTTGGCTAAACAGATCCCATCCAGAAGCAAGCCAGTGTGCAAGAGTCATCTGGCCTGCTTCTGAGCCGATCTGGATGAGATCTGGCATGTTTACTGGGCTGACACTGGCTAAACATTCACAAAGAAAGTGCTTGTTACAAGCAAAGCATTTACGCCCTAAGGGGGTTGACTGTTAAATCCTAGTCATGGAGCAATTTTTTCACAAGAGAGTTCCTCCTCCAGTTAAGATATAAGATTTCCTTAAAAGGAAGTTTGTTTTCAAACACCATCAATGTAACACGTAAATGAATAAACTGATATGAGACATGATTTTGCTTTCCATATGGAATGTCTGCAAACTCTTCCACAATCCACAAAGCTTTACAAAGGGCAACACGGTGGTCTTGTGGCCATTACAAAATAGCTGCAGTGATGCCTACACCATGATCTAGGATTGGCAGCGAGAGCTGATCCCACCTTCCTCATCCAGTGTAGCAGGGGCATCCTCAGCAACCACAGTCTTCAGGCGGAAGTTGCCCAGATCCATGACAACCAGCGCTGGGTTGGACTCCAGGATATTTTCTGGGACGATGAACTTGGGGGCGCTGATGTCAAGGTCAATGTACCAATGACCTTTACGATTCTGCAAGCAACATTTGCCAATATTTAGAACACAAAACAAGCACACAAAAAAGAAATCCAAAAGAAAAGCAATCTATTCACACCCACCCACTGCCCTCATCACCGAGGGTCTGTGACCAGTCAGCTGTGACCACTGAACACTGACACCCACCCACTGCCCTCATCACTGAGGGTCTGTGACCAGTCAGCTGTGACCACTGAACATTCACACCCACCCACTGCCCTCATCACTGAGGGTCTGTGACCAGTCAGCTGTGACCAGTGAAAAGTCACACCCACCCACTGCCCTCATCACTGAGGGTCTGTGACCAGTCAGCTGTGACCAATGAACACTGACACCCACCCACTGCCCTCATCACTGAGAGTCTGTGACCAGTCAGCTGTGACCACTAAACACTGACACCCACCCACTGCCCTCATCACTGATGGTCTGTGACGAGACAGTTGTGACCATTGAACACTGACACCCACCCACTGCCCTCATCACTGAGGGTCTGTGACCAGTCAGCTGTGACCAGTGAACACTGACACCCACCAACTGCCCTCATGACTGAGGAGTCTGCAAGCTGTGATCAACACTGACACCCACCTCAGCCTCCAGCAGCTGGTCCAGTGTGTTCCTCAGTTCCTCCTGTGTCTGCTTCCTCAGCTTCTCAAACTGCCACGATGACACTGCAACAACACAGACCCATCGTGTTTTTTTTCCTTCTTCATACACTGAAAATTCAGGTGTACAAAATATGCCCAAATCACACGAGTAGACAGGTCTGCAATATGTACATGGGTCCTAGTCATCATGATGTTTTTTGCACAATTCTATCACGACATGAATGATATCATTAACAAGCTATTATTTTGATTGGTCAGATATCTTTTTCTTATGCTGCACCGTCTGGAACAGTCTCCCTTCATCAATCGCACTCACGTCTTTCGGATCACCTTTAAAATCTCACCTCTTCAAGCTATCCTACTGACTATGGGTGTTCTTCGCTCTGTAATGGGCTATGTGCTCCAACATGGAGAAACAGCACACAAAAGAGTACACAGTTATCATTATAACCGGCATTACTGACCAGCATTGGCAGCCTTGTAGAGACTAGTGTTGGGAACTGTGAATACGTCCTTCATGCGTCTCAGCAGACTCGGTGTGTAGATGATGTCAATGGCGCGGGTTGTCACACACGCCCTAAAAACAGAGGCAACTTTCCAGTTCTCATCAAATCCAGAAAAGTCATCAAAACTGGAGTCTGGAGCAAAAGCTATATTTAAATCAATCAGGACCAAATCACTCATCAAGCACCATTTCTGCAAGACTCAGGTCTATGAAGAAGCAAACAGAGTAAGTCAGTAAGTAACTTGGTGTTTTATGCCCAGTTAACCAGTAAAAAAAGCAAACAGAAGATCTGCTGTTTACCCATCAGTGGTAAAACTAGGACTCCAGAGCATATGCTTTCAGAAAGCAGTCCACTCTCTGTGATTGTGAGCATGATAGCTAGGGCAACAAGTTAAGACTTACAAAAAGGTTTGTCGTGATCTTGTCAGTGCATTTCATAAGCCCACCAGTTAATCTCACATTAAATTTCAAAACTGTGTCAGTCATCTGATGAAATCAGATCACAGTCCACTCAGTTTCATGAAGACAAGTAAGAATAAATCAGCATAAAAGGATGCAATAAGATTCCATTCCGTGGGTTTTGTGTGGTCATTCAGGGGCAATATCCATTGCTAGCCCCCTCAGTTCACGGTCCTCAAATAATATGAGACTGCATGTTTGTGTGCGTATAGTGGCATAGTACCAAATGAATGTTGCTATGCCAAAGTAGTGCACACTTCAAGTCCATTGTGTACACACACACACACACACACACACACACACACATACACACACCACACACACACACTCACACAACTCACGCATGCACACACACACACACACACCAACACACTCATACACTCACCCACCCACCCAGCCACCACAAACACACACACACATACATGCACACCATTTGAGGACGGCAAACCAACAGGCCAAAAGTGGAGACTGCCCACCCAAGTGAAATGTAACAAGCCACCCAGCAGTTCAGTCTCCAGCAGTCAACCGTATGCCACAGCCTTTCAGCACTCTGCAAAGTCCAGATGCACCTGCAAAGTCCACCCAAGGAAGCTGATGTGGCCAGGGCGTACCTGTACTTGAAGTGGCTGCTGAGCGGGTTTTTCTCATAGACCAGCTTGAAGAACTGCCATTTGGGGTCTGACGCTTCCTGGGCACTGGGCTGTCGCTGCTGGCTGCCAGTGCGGGACTGCAGGATGGGGTTGAAGCCAGAGCGATTCAGGGGGTCCTGCAGAGGGCCGTGGGAAAGATGGATCAGACAGGATTGAAACTAACACTGTTAAGTGGTAGCAACTACCGTATCTAAAAACAACAACTTGAGAGCCAGTCATGACATTTGCTAGGGTGTGTGTGTGTGTGTGTGTGTGTGTGTGTGTGTGTGTGTGTGTGTGCGTGTGCGTGCGAGTGCATGCATGTTTGTGTGTATGTGTGTGTGTGTGTGTGCGCATGCGTGTGTGTGTATGTGCATGTGCGTGTGTGTGTTTTTACTAATACAACCACTAAATGTCTGCATTCAACAAGGTTAGCATGCATAAATGTACACACACACACACACACACACACACACACACACACACACACACACACACACACACACACACACACACAAGAGACAGAGTGTTAAGAGACACACACCTTGGACTGTGGGCAGATGAGGTACGGGAAGACAGTGTTTTTGCTGCTCAGGTCCTCCAGGTAGAGACTGCCAACAGCCAGGGAGAACTTCATGGCGCTGGTGCGAGGGCGCGACTCAAACTCCATGTTGATGGTGGTACACTGAAGCTCTGCTAGTGGACAGCTGGCTGTTTCTGGGGTAAAGACAGTGGGTCATGCATACACTAGGGTGACACTCAAACTCCATGTTGACAGTGGTACACTGGAGCTCTGCTAGTGGACATCTGGCTGTTTCTGGGGTAAAGACAGTGGGTCATGACAGTGGGTCATGCATACACTAGGGTGCCACTCAAACTCCATGTTGATTGTGATACACTGGAGCTCTGCTAGTGGACAGCTGGCTGTTTCTGGGGTAAAGACAGTGGGTGTGTACACTAGAGTGTGACTCAAACTCCATGTTGATGGTGGTACACTGAGGGTACAATGTGTAAACTAGGGCGCCACTCAAACTCCATGTTGACAGTGGTACACTGGAGCTCTGCTAGTGGACAGCTGGTTGTTTCTGGGGTAAAGACAGTGGGTGTGTACACTAGGGTGCAACCCAAACTCCATGTTGATGGTGATACACTGAGGGAACAGTGCATAAACTATAGTGTGATTCAAACTCCAAATTGATGGTGATACACTGAGGGAACAGTGCATAAACTATGGTGTGATTCAAACTCCATGTTGATGGTGATACACTGAGGGTACAGTGCATAAACTATGGCATGACTCAAACTCCATGTTGAGGGTGGTACATTGAGGATACAGTGTGTAAACTATGGTGTGATTCAAACTCCATGTTGATGGTAGTACATGGGTTGTGTGTGTGCATGGGTGTGTGGGTGGGGGTGCTGGTGGGGGTGCGGATAGACGTGTGTAACTAGATTTCAACCGCATTTTAATTAATGGTGCTCTGCCAGAAAGCAGAATGGTGCTGTGGTGACACGCATCCCAATTTTGACATGTACGTATCACAGTTACAGTGTCCTGGAACATTGCAACATAATACTGTTCATAGTTATTGCCTCGTCTGAATGATGTCAACTTGTCTAACTCTGTTCCACACACATATTTCCATGCATGCCAAAGTGGAATTTCTCACAAGATTAACAACAACACACACAAACACACACACACATACACACACACACACACACACACACACACATATACTCACACACACACACACACACACACACACACACACACACACACACACACACACACACACACACACACACACACACGTGACCAATGGCTCACAGCAGAGCAACTAACCTGTTTCTCCAATGGAATTTTCCACAAGTTTAAAAGATCCTGTCTTGAGAGCAAAGGACATTCGTGCAAACACAGTGTCCTTGCGAAGGAAGGAGCTGTTCTCTGAGGAGTCCTGAATCACATCCAGAATCTCTTGCTCTGTAAATGCAGAAGATGTGGAATGGAAGTTGAATTACATGACCCATCTCGTGCTCACAAGTAAATGCTGGCTGAAACACCACACTGGTTAGCAGCATGTCTGCACAGACATAACATCCTTATGAAACCCCCAGCATGTGAGTACAGACAAAAGAGCATCCTTATTACACTCCCAAGACTGCCAGCACAGACATTTTCATCACATTCCCCAGCATGTGAGCACAGACACAACATCCTAATCAAACTCCAAGCATGTGAGCACAGACACAACATCCTTATCACACTCCCAGCATGTGAGCACAGACACAACATCCTTATCACACTCCCAGCATGTGAGCACAGACACAACATCCTAATCAAACTCCAAGCATGTGAGCACAGACACAACAACCTTGTCACACTCCCCAGCATATGAGCACAAGCGCAACATCCTTATCACATTCCCAGCATGCAAGCACAGACACAACATCCTTATCACACTCCCCAGGACATGAGAAGAGACATAACAACATCCTAATCATCACACTCCCCAGCACATGAAATCCTAATCATCACACTCCCCAGCACATGAAATCCTAATCATCACACTCCCCAGCACATGAAATCCTAATCATCACACTCCCCATCATTATAAAATCCTAATCCTCACACTCCCCAGCACATGAAATCCTAATCATCACACTCCCCAGCATATAAAATCCTAATCCTCACACTCCCCAGCATATGAGCACAGACATAACAACATTTTTATCAAGCTCCTTAGCATGCTGGTGAAGACAGATCAAGCCTTGGGTTCAAACCCTGCTGTGGGCGACATCCTGACAATTAAGTCAGACAAAAACATAACATCTCATCTACAGCTTTCACTACCAATATCATCAGCATCATACATATCCCCCCTAACCCCCCCCCCCATCCAGTTCATCCTCAACCAACAGCCATGCACGCATAAGAAAAAGAAGCCTGTACCTATCTCAGCCTCTTCTTCATAGGTGGTCACAGGCTTGCCTCCGCTCTCAGCTGCAAACTGTGAAGTTCCATATGCTGGCTGTGACGTTGGTGACACGCTGGCTGGCTGCGCACTCGCCTGGGTTGCCTGGGTTGCAGGCGCACTCTGGTACCAACCAGACCAGCCAGGGAACCAGCTCCTGAAAAGTCCTCCACCGCCGCCGCTGCTGCTGGTGGCTGCTGCGTTGGCCTGGCTGTCCTCCTGCGGCCCTGTGGGTGGTTTGCCCGGCTGCTGTAATGCTGTGTCCATCTCCCCTTCTGGGCTCTTCTTGTTGATCTCCAGACACTGGCAACAGTCAGACAACACCAGCTGCACACAACAATCCATCTGGGTGTTTCTTGCCATCAGACAACACCAGCTGCACACAACAATCCACCTGTGTGTTTCTTGCCATCAGACAACACCAGCTGCACACAGCAATCCGTCTGTGTGTTTCTTGCCATCAGACAACACCAGCTGCACACAACAATCCGTCTGTGTGTTTCTTGCCATCAGACAACACCAGCTGCACACAACAAACCCTCTGGGTGTTTCTTGCCATCAGACAACACCAGCTACACACAGCAATCCGTCTGTGTGTTTCTTGCCATCAGACAACACCAGCTGCACACAACAAACCCTCTGGGTGTTTCTTGCCATCAGACAACACCAGCTGCACACAGCAATCCTTCTGGGTGTTTCTTACCAATCTACAGGGACAAGGAAACATGTGACAACACAAGCACACAGTCCTTCTGGGTGTTTCTTGCCAGTCTTTGGGGACATGGATGAAGGAACAGTGCGACAAAACTAGCTGTATACAATCATTCTGGGTGTTTTGACAATATCCACTTTAAGCCCCCTCAGTCAGTTTGTGGTCCTCAAATACTATAAGGATATGTGTGTGTGTGTTCGTGCGTGCGTGCATACATGCATGTGTACATACGTATGTATGTGCGCATGTGCATGTGCGCATGTGTGTGTGTATGGACTGAACTTGAAGTGTGCACTATGTTCGTTGGCATATCTACATATCTATCACCAATAAAAGAAAACAGAGGTAAACAAGTGGGCAAAACAGAAACAGATCCAAGAAGTAATCATTTTTTTTTTTTCTTCCCCAAAATGCTGTTCTACTTGGTTGGGCGGCTGGGGGGTTGGGGTTGGGGGGCCAGACACAAAAGAGGAACACACATAGGCAACACATACAAACACACAGTGAGATACATGCACATGTGATGTTCCTCTCACCACTTTGTTTTCCCGGCGCAGCTTGAAGAAGATTCGTTCCCTGATGATCCTCAACTCCTCATACTCCAGCTCCTCCTCGATCTCCTCTTTGTCGGCCTGCAAACAAGGCACAGGAACAGTGACAGGGATCGCCGCTCATGCATTCTGAAGTTACTCACAGCTCTCAACTATCATCTACCTCCAGCACCACAGCATTCAGTGTTTAAAAATGTATGCTGTTCAGGCAGGGTGCCGCCATGCCCAGCTTTCCCCTGGAAACTCAGCAACGTTTCAAACATGACTGGCTGCACAGGAAAAATCAACAAGTCAGCTCATTTGTTGCTGCAGTAGCACAAAAAGCTCTGAGTTGTGATCAGCATACAGGCATAGCCTGTAGCTGAAGTGACATATAAGGCCCCACATGGTGATCAGTGTAGCGGCATAGACCACTCACCTGTTGCTGAAGTGAAATAAAGCGCCCCAAGTGGTAATCAGTTAGAGGCATAGACCACTCACCCATTGCTGAGCCCAGAGTGGTAATCAGTGTAGAGGCTTGAGGCACAGACCACTCACCTTTTGCCACAGTGACAAAGAGATTCCTGAGAGGTGATCAGTGTTGAGGCATAGACCACTCACCTGTTGCTGTGGTGACAGAAGCAGCCCCATGTGGTGATCAGCATACAGACGGCTGTAGACCACAAGCTGGTGAGCTCGGTGGGTCAGGAAATTCCAAGTCAGGCGGCGGTTGCGCTCGTGAATCTGGTTGAGGTGAGCGTGGATGGCAAACCTCCACCACTTGCGCCCACTGCACAAATGTATACACATCACCTTTAGCAGAATGAAAATTAGTCTCAGCAAATGGTGAAACAGATTAGGATTAGAAAATACAATTAGTTTGTGTCGTGTATGTACACCCAGCCCCTTACATCATTCCTACTTTTCCACCTGTGGACCTTTGCCAAGACAGCATAGCTGCTTTTCAGGGTATTCCTGTGGAATGAGGTCCAGCCCCACTGTATCCTACAGGCATATTACACAGGTGTGTACCTGCACAAACAACACTTTGCCCCCCCCCCCCCCCCCCCCCCCCCACCACCACCATAACCCCTCCTCCTATAAAAAGTTTCACCCAAAACTGATAGCTGCTCCATTTCCAGTGGTCAACGTAACAGCTTTCACAGCCTCGCCCCATTGATAACTGCATTTACTTTCAATAACCAACAGTCTATACAATCTGATCCCACCAGGACATAACCATGTGGACTTGCTCTACACGCTGTTGGGGGTTACTAATCAAGGACTTATTTTAGTGGAGGCCACTGAAGAAAGACTTACTGCAGAGGCCAGTGATCAAGGACTTACTTCAGAGGCCAGTGAGCAAGGACTTATTGCACAGGCCAGTGAGCAGGCCAGTGAGCAAGCACTTGCTGCAGTAGGCCAGCAATCAGGACCTAACTGCAGAGGCCAGTGATAAGGATTTACTGCAGAGGCCAGTGATCAAGGACTTGCTGCAGTAGAGGCCAATGATAAGGACTTACTGCAAAGGCCAGTGATCAAGGACTTACAACAGAGGCCAGTGATCAAGGACTTACAACAGAGGCCAGTGATCAAGGACTTACAACAGAGGTCAGTGAGTAAGGACTTACTGCAGAGGCCAGTGATCAAGGACTTACAACAGAGGCCAGTGATCAAGGACTTGCTGCAGCAGAGGCCAGTGATCAAAAACTAACTGCATGCCAGTGATCAAAGACTTGCTGCAATAGAGGCCAGTGATCACGGACTTAATGCAGGGACCAGTGATCAGACATGCTGCAGTTGAGGCCAGTGATCAAAAACTAACTGGAGGCCAGTGATCAAAGACCTGCTGCAGTAGAGGCCAGTGATCAAAGACCTGCTGCAGTAGAGGCCAGTGCTCAAGACCTAAGTCTCAATGATGAAGACCTAACTGCAGAGGCCAGTGCTGCAGGACTCACTTGTTGGCGACGGGACATGTTGGTCTGAACTTGGCGAAGAGGCGGCGCCTGCTGTGCCTGGAGAACTCGCGGTGCCACAGCAGCAGGCCGCGGTACTGGGAGGTGGCCAGGCAGAAGGCCATGGTGTCCAGCGACAGGTCCACTGTGATGCGCGGCTTGGCTGCCGACCGCAGTGGCAGGGCCGACGTGAAGCGCTTGACGCGGGCCTGCGAGTTGATGGGCTTCAGGATGTACTCATGCTCCTGCAAGGAACAGGTTTGGACGGTTATGAGTCTTCAGTTCTCACAATTTATGAGTCTTCAGTTCTCACAATTTATGAGCCTTTAGTTCTCACAAGTTATGAGCCTTCTGTTCTCACAAGTTATGAGCCTTCAGTTCTCACAAGTTATGAGCCTTCAGTTCTCACAAGGTAAGTAAGTAACTTGGTGTTTTACGCCCAGTGAACCAGTACAGTTACATCAGGGCAAATCCTCACAAGGACGTTGCTGTAAAAAATGTGTTTAAAGTCATGTCACTCAACAGTGTTGCACAACATGTCATGCAGAACTGAAAATATAACTGTCAGTCCTAAATAAGTGAACAGTTACTATATTAAAATATAACTGTCAGTCCTAAATAAGTGAAGTTACTATGATAAAAATATAACTGTTAGTCTTAAATAAGTGAAGTCACTATAATGAAAATATAACTGTCAGTCCTAAATAAAAGCACAGTACTATGATGAAAATATAACTGTCAGTCCTAAACAAGTGATCAGTTACTATGATGAAAATATAACTGTCAGCCCTAAACAAGTGACCAGTTAGTATGATGAAAGTATAACTGTCAGTGCTAAATAAGTGAACAGTTACTATTATGTTTAATACTGACTATCCTGACCTGATTGTGTTTACCATTGACTGGGTTGTGTCCAAACCTGTGAGCTATCTTTTCACATGTAATCTGGTGACTTAATTGTGTCTGAAACTGGCATAGAAGAATTTTGACTGTGTACTTCTTTCTGAGATGACCCTGTGGAGCTGACAGGTGTTATACATCCAAAACCTAACACACATGCACACACACACGCACACGCATGCATGCACACGCATGCATGCACACACACACACACACACACACACACGCACACACACACAAACAATGATTTCAACAAATACATCATGTTGCACAGTCTAAAGCCATCTACCCACAGCTATACACTTGCTTGCAGATGGGATGTTATAATCCAAAAACTAACACACACAACAATGATTTCAACAAATACACTGTGCTGCACAGTCTGAAGCAGATCCAGTCTACCCACAGCTATACACTTGCTCGATGAATAACTGACCTTGAAGTGATTGTCTCTGGTGCGGTACATCTCTCTTTCAAGTTCATCCTGTAAGAAACAAAACTTTTCAACAGGCAAAACTCACAAAACTGAAGGTATCAACGGAAAGAAAATGACATACTGAATAATAATGAATCCCTCATCCCCATTTTGGGAACAATAGAAGAGCAAACAAATGACTAACATTATAATAAGAAAAAGAAGAGTAAGTAAGGAAGTAAATTGGTGTTTTACGCCCAGTCAACCAGTGTGGTTATATCAGGTTGATAGAAAAAGAAGAAGAAAAAAGTTAACAGAAAGAAAAGAAGAGTAAGTAAGGAAGTAAACTGGTGTTTTACGCCCAGTCAACCAGTGTGGTTATATCAGGTTGATAGAAAAAGAAGAAGAAAAAAGTTAACAGAAAGAAAGAAAGAAAAAAAGATGGAAAGGGAAGAAAGAAAAAGAGCCCTGAACAAACGCGTGACACAAAACATTCTTACTATTAAATAAAAACATCTGCACAAAAGAAGAAGAGAAACACAGAGAGAGAGAGAAAGACAGACAGACAGAGACTGACAGAGAGACTGACAGACAGACGGAGACAGAGAGAGAAAATGGACAGAAACAAGAGGCAGACAGACAGACAAACTGTACAACAGAGGCAGTAGCCATTGTAGCAATGACAGAAAAACAAGGCCTCACAGCCAGTGCCTGCAGAGGAAGATTTGCCAGCATGGTGACGTTGGTGTCGCAGTACACCGCCAGACTCTGTAGGTCTACCAATTTGTACATCATGTCTGCATCATCATGGCTCACAAATTTGGGTACCTGCAGTGCAAACAGTTACATCTGTTGTACAGCATGTTTGCATCATCATGGCTCACAAACTGGGGTACCTGCAAACAGTCATGCCAGTACATCATGGCTGCACCCCCATGGTGCCAATATTTAGGCATGTGCACACAGTCATGCATCATTACACTGGTATCCCAGTACTTTGGCATCACAGCACACTGCTGTCACAGTACACTGGTGTCACAGCACACTGATGTTACACCACACTGTTGTATGTCACAGTACACTGGTGTCACAGCACACTGGTGCCACAGTACGCTGGAGTCGCAGCACTGACGTTGTACCACATTACCCAGGTATCAGGGTGCACTGGTGTCACAGCATGCTGATGTCATAGTACCCATGTATCCAGGTACACTGGTGTCACAGCATGCTGGTGTCATAGTACCCAGGTGTCAGGGTATACTAGTGTCACAGCATGCTGGTGTCATAGTACCCGGGTAACAGGGTATACTGGTGTCACAGCATGCTGGTGTCATAGTACCCAGGTATCAGGGTATACTGGTGTCACAGCATGCTGGTGTCAAAGTACCCAGGTATCAGGGTATACTGGTGTCACAGCACGCTGGTGTCATAGTACCCAGGTATCAGGGTATACTGGTGTCACAGCATGCTGGTGTCATAGTACCCAGGTATCAGGGTATACTGGTGTCACAACACACTGGTGTCATGGGACATAGGCACCAGTACACTGGTGTCATGGTACACTGGTGTCACAGTACACTCCCACTGGTGTTACAGATAAGCAGTGCTGTGAACACTGAGTTTTTTGATGGTCAGAACATATCACTGGTGACTGCTCCATTCACATGATACTCAACCAAACACTGTTCATGTAACTTACCCAAGTGCTGTTCATGTAACTTACCCAAGTGCTGTTCACATAACTTACCCAAGCGCTATTCACATGCTAACTCACCCAAATGCTGTTCACATGATAACTTACCCAAGTGCTGTTCACATGATAACTCACCTAAGCACTGTTCACATAACCTACCCCAGTACTGTTCACATGGTACCATACCCAAGTGCTGTTCACATGATAACTTACCCAAGTGCTGTCAGTGCTGTGAACACTGAGTTTCTTGATGGTCAGGCCACAGGCAAAAGGGCAGGCAGGGTTGGTCTTGTCATCTTCATAGCGAAGGTGCACATCTTTCACATTCAGCTGCAGCAAGAAGATAATAAATATAACATTATATACACACATCAGAATCTTTTTTTTTCTCTTTCTTTTTTTGCCAAGCACATTGCTGTGGGGTGTTTATTCATATAACATGCATCCAACACAATAACACATTCACACCCTCATTCATACTTCTTTCTAGAAAAAAGAAAGAAAAAAGATCATGGATACAAATACTTAATTATCCATTACAGTTTCACATATTTATGACATACATCTATGAATGCAGTACAATTGTTCCTTGTATCACTGTGTGTGTGTATGTGTGTGTGCGTGCGTGCATGCATGCGTGTGTGTGCATGCATGTGTGTGTGTGCACACTCGCACATGCATGTGTGTGTATGTGTGAGTGTTTGTGTATGTGAGTTTGCATGTGTGCATGTGTCTGTGTGTATGTTTGACTCTTGGACACTCCTTTTCCTCAATCTGTAGCAAGTGAGAAAGGTAAAAAGCCTCAGTTTCAACACGGGACCTTGGAAAAAATATTTTTTCTTGGAATTGTCTTCATGAGGTATGAAAATCTACATTTTCTAATCTCTACATATTACGGGTGTTTATTTTTGCACACAGATGTATGGTACAATTTTGGGTATGCATCAGACCAAAATAATATACACAAAATGAATGACATAGCAATATCCCCTCTCAAAAACCACTGTCTTTTGGACTCACTGTTTTATACAATGTGAATCTTGACCATGCAGTAAAAGCAGTGTAACATTTTGTTTCTTTTATATTTTTGCACAGTTTTATTTGCATGTAACATCTGCATGTTGGTAGAACCTCCGACTGAAAAGCCAGGCACAATACTGGCACAGGTTCAAGTCCCTGTTGTGGCATGGGATTTCTCTGAGTCAACTTCCAGTGCAGACTCTCTTACAGTGGCATCCGTACCAGCATTTGGACACACGAAAATACTGCACACACTGACAGGAATGGGTAGCATGCTATGGTGGTCCAAACTTCCCTCAATGAACAGTGAAGTAATAAAAAAATAAAAAATCCAACCACAAAAGAACTTTTCAAAAAAAAAACTTTTCAAGAAACACGAAGAGGAAACATTCAGACAACTCACTTTCATAATAGGAAACTGCAACAGTTTCAGCAATCTTTTTCTCTTCCCTTTTCTCTCTTTTCTTCCGCTCTTCTTAAACAATTGACACAAACATGACTGGAAAGATGGGAGGCACAGCGGATCTGCCAACAATACCCCCACCCCCAAGACAAACAAAGTGCCGCAAGCCCCCTCCCACCCAAAACTGTGATCTTGCTGAGTGAGACTCAGCCCAGCAAATGGTGCAGCTGGCAGCAAAGATCCATGCTGACCTGAATGTTCTCCAGGATGTTGGCTGCCATGGAGGTGCCATAGGAAAACCAGGAGCCGCTGTCCGACTGCTTGTTCTGGCGCAGTACCTGCAATCGTGTGAGCAACTGAGGGTCAACAAGAGTTCAAGCTGTGAAACAAATCACACACACACACACACACACACACACACACACACACACACACACACACACACACACACACATATGCTTGCACATACTGACTTGGGAATGTGTGTGGTTGCATGTTTTGGGCTCTTTATGGAAAGATCAGGCACGTTAGAAACTGTCATTATTATTATTGCCTGAAGTAGGAATTCTTTACCTAGAAAGTTGGTTAGCTCTCCTTTAAGAAAGCCAAATGGGCAATGGAGGTTTAACTACAGTTCAAGCTATGAAACAAATAAAACACACACACACATGCATGCATGCTGGTGCATGTGTGTGCACACACACACACACTCATGCAAGCACACACACACACACACACACACACACACACACACACACACACACACACACACACACACACACACACACACACACACTCAACCTAACAGACACACACACTACAATGAAAAAGAAAAACACAAAGAGCAGAACCAGATGAAGGAGAGGCAGCACCAAACTGAAGGCAGCACTGACCTGCCACTTTGCTTCCAGTGCCTCCAGCATGGCTTTCTTGGCATCTTGGTGTTGCTGTTTCTCCACCTTTTCATCATGCTGCAACACCAAAGTACAGCAACCTCTTCACCACCTTTCAATGCATGCCACAGATCCCTTGTTCAAGTTCAATGTTGCTTTTCACCCGTAGAGACCAAACTATGTGGGATAGGGAGTCCAGGACAGCCACCTTGACTTTCACACAGCTCCTGAGCTCTGTAACTTCAATGTTGCTTTATGTCCACTGAGACCATAAGGACTATTAGGGATTGGGAGTCCAGGACAGCCACCTCAACTTTCACACAGCTCCTGAGTTCTGTGGTCTCTTGATGAGGGACTCACCATTATTAGCTTCACTCACACTTCTCACCTCCCTCAGAAAACAAGTAGAGGAGCAGGAGAGTGGGGGACAGTATGAAGAACCAGCAATGTCTCCTACACTATGGACTACAGTCTGGACTACACAAACAATCTGGACTATAAACAGTCTGGACTACACAATCTGTGCTACAGACAGTCTGGACTAAACAAATGCTCTGGACTACACAAGTCTGGACTACACAAAGTCTGGACTACACACAGCCTGGACTACACACAGTATGGACTACACAAACAATCTGGACTATACAAACAGTCTTGATGACACAAACTATCTAGACTACACAAACAGTCTGGACAATCCTGGACTTTGCTGCAAGACTCGCTCTCTTGGCACCCCACTACCACCACTCAACACCTCTCCTGGAAAAATTGCACTGGCTTCCCATTTCAGAATGTATTCAATATAAAGTCACTTGTGTGTGTTTCAGTGCTATGAATGGTTCTGGTCCTGCTTACCTTTCTGAACCACTGCATGTCTACACTCCGTCTCGTACACTACGCTCTTCTTCTGACACCTACATGCTGAAAATCCAGCAATACAAACGCAAGAGTCATGGCTTTCATGCTTTCTCTTGCTTTGGACCCCACACTTGGAGTTCACGCCCACAAGACCTTAGACACTGCTTAACCCTGTCATTTTTTAAAGCCAAACTGAAAACCTTCCTCTTCTCACAGTACTTCCACCCCAACTTATATCAGTACCCAGTTCCTGCTACAGTCACTGTGTGCATGTGCACGTGTGCATGCGTGCATGCCTGTATGCATGCGTGCGTTTCCATATAATATGTAAATTGTTTTGGTAGGTGTTCTACATGTGTATAGAATATTGTGTTTAGTTTAATATGCATCATGTGAGCGCTCAGGGTGTTGATGAGTGCATGATAAATGTACATTATTATTATTATACAAACAGTCTTGATGACACAGACAATCTGGACTACACAAATAAATAATCTGGATAACACACACAGTCTCCACTCAGAGGCCACAGACGTTGTCATTACTGGCATCTTATTGTCTCTAACCAGAACACTGGGAATAGAGCAACATTTTTGTTGTGTTAAGAGTCCAATGTCAGAACTACCTTTTCAACAATAATTGTCATTACATAACAAACTCCATGACTTAATTAGTGGCATGTAACACTGTACTTGTATACATGTATGCATGTACATGTGTGGGGAAATGGCTGCACACACTACCTTCTCAGCCAGCACTGGGTGAACCTCATGGTGACAGCAGAGGAGCACTAACAAACAACAACACAATGTGAACTACACAAACTGCCTGGACAATACAAACAGTTTGGACTACACAAACAGTCCGGACTACATGAAAAGACTGGACCACACAAAATGGTGGACTACACAAAAAGCCTGGACTACACAAAAAGATGGATTACACAAACAGTCTGGACCACACATACAGTCTGGACTACACAAAAAGATGAACTACACACAGAGTCTACACTACACCAACAGTTGGGACAACACAAAAAGATGGACTACACAATAGTCTGGACTACACAAACAGACTGAACTACAGTCTGGACTACACACACAGTCTGGACTACACAAAAGAATGGACTACACACACAGTCTTGACTACACCAACAGTCTGGACAACACAAAAAGATGGACTACACAATAGTCTGGACTACACAAATAGATGGAACTACACACACAGTGTGGACTATACAGTCTGGACTACACAAAAAGATGGACTACACACACAGTCTGGACTACACAACAATCTGGACTAATGCAAACAGATGGACTACACAAATAGTCTGGACTACACAAACAGATTGAGCTACACACACAGTCTGGACTACACAATAGTCAGGACCACACAAAAAGATGGGCTACACACACAGTCTGGACTACACAACGGTCAGGACTACACAAAAAGATGGGCTACACAAACAGCCTGGACTACTCACATAGTCTGGACTACACAACCAGTCTAGACTACACAGTCTAATTCTAAACTACACAAAAAGGATTGGACAGCACAATCTGGACCACACAGTCTAGACTGCACAATCTGGACCACACAGTATAGCAACAGCAGGCCAATTTATTTAACTAGAATCAACCAGGGCTTAAAATAATTAGACCCCCACCCACCCAAAAAAACTATTCCGATCATTTGCAACAGCTGTGCCAAAAGGAGGCACAACACCACACCTCTTCTGACCCATTAATAATGATATATTTGCATTGCACTAAGTATGGCCAGTCATTGATTCTGCCTACAAGTACAGTCCTATTCACTCCAAGTCAAACATACACAGAAAACAACAGACACAAAAGCAGAACTGCAGATTATATATTTATACAAAAGCTGAACTGCTGACTCAGCAAAACGACAGGAGGGCAACCAAAACTACAGGAGTAAACAGCAAACCTTCCATGGTGACTGTGTGAAGCACTAATGGCTCTTCAAACAAATTCAACAGACTTGGCTTTTCAAACAAATTCAACAGACTTGGCTTTTCAAACAAATTCAACAGACTTGGCTATACAGTCATATCAAGTGGTCCTTTAGCTGTTACGATATTTTTTCAAAGTGGTGCAACATCTATAAGGTGGCAAAAGTGGTTCATAGAAACTGGTCTGATGATCACTGTAACCTGTCAGATACACTGACGTCTATACTACTACTACAGCTCTGTAAGAATAAGAATAATGGATACTTAGAGCGCCTAACCTGCACAGGCCCGAAGTGCTTACACATTCTTTACATGTACAGATTGTCAAAATGCAAAGCATGCAGCACAAACGCACACCCACACATGCATGCATGCATGCATGTACACATGCACGCACACACACAAGCACATGCACACATACATCTACTACCGAACACCCTGTTCTCTTCCCCATCTAGAACACACATGAACGCACACACACACACACACACGCACATGCACACACACTGCTGCTTTTTTGTTGTTGTTGTTGCACCAGTCAAACAAAGTAACACTACAGCCAGTACATCTGATCGATTGCTGATTTATTTTCCAGTGTATGCTGATCTTAACTGGTAAAATAACTGAAATTACAGGTTAATGTGAACCCTGCATCATATTTATCTATCTGTCCTTCCATTTTTGGTCATGTCTACATCCATCATACTTACTAGATACATGTCCTTTCTTTGTATGCCATGCAACTATTGTCCTGTGTTATTTGTCATTTCCACACATAAAAAGACTTCTTCTTTTTTTGTTACTGTAGGCAGGCACAGGTGAGGGAAACTGTGTTCTCATTTCCAGTAAAGCACAGGTGAGTCATTTTAATTTGATTCTGCTTACCTTGTTAACACACAGAGCCCAGCTAACCAGAACAGCAGTAATGGCCCATCTAGTGCATTTTAGCCATGAACCTGTCTGTGTAGATGGGCGCTGTGTGAGACTGATATTGCACATTTCCTGCAACACCCCAAGAGAATCACCTGAAGGTTGCTGAGGGGTCCTGCCACCAGGTATAACTTCTCGATGGAGATGACCCAGGGTTCACTGCGCAGACGTCTCAGTGGAATGTGCAGGGTGATCTTTCCTATCAGTCCTGCACAACAGAAAATGTTCACAAGAATCATCAACATGTGTGCACTTACAAAACCTGTCCAAACCCATGTACACCATATGAACAGCATCTTGGACATATGGACAGCATCTTCATCATTTAACCCTTCCACTGCCATGCTTGCCTCACCGTCACCAGGACAGCGACCAATAAAAGTGCCATATTTGAAATTATTAAAGGCTTTTTCCTCCTTCAGATGAGCATTCTATCAAAATCTGCAGTATTGAAAGTAGATTTGTTACACAACTTACAGTACCATCAAATATACTATTTGCAGACATGTATGTGTGCACTCTTCACCCTGGGAATTTTACAGGCTGTCAGTGAAGGAGTTAAGTGTAAATTGATTTTTTTTTTATCTCATCCTATTATATGTGTCACAGTATAAATCAAAATCAGGTTGGATTTCAAAGTCTACCTGTAGAAACTAAAACTGGGATTACTCCCAGGAGAAATCAAAACTGGTGTATACTGTAATTTCAGAGAAAATAAAACTGACATTTCACTTTTGCACAGGGTCATATATTATTTATTTACTTATTTATTATCACATCATGCAATCATCATTAAAAAAAAAAAAATCACTGACCAGATTTGACTTCCAGTGGAATATCCAAACTCTTCAGGGCATCTTTCTTCAGTGGCAGGTTTTCCAGTTCCACAGCTCCTGCAATCAGCAAGGTTAACAGAGGTCAGGTCATGAAGTAAGGTCAACTGAGATCAGGTCATGCAGTAAGGTCAACTGAGGTCAGATCATGCAGTAAGGTCAACTGAGGTCAGGTCTGTCAGCAATGTCAAGGGAGGTCACTGGTCAGGTCATGTGCAATCAGCACGGTCAAGGGAGGTTACTGATCAGGTTGTGTGCAATCAGCAAGGTTAACAGAGGTCAGGTCATGAAGTAAGGTCAACTGAGATCAGGTCATGCAGTAAGGTCAACTGAGGTCAGATCATGCAGTAAGGTCAACTGAGGTCAGGTCTGTCAGCAATGTCAAGGGAGGTCACTGGTCAGGTCATGTGCAATCAGCAAGGTCAAGGGAGGTTACTTATCAGGTCTTGTGCAATCAGCAAGGTTAACAGAGGTCAGGTCATGCAGTAAGGTCAACTGAGGTCAGGTCTGTCAGTCAGCAATGTCAAGGGAGGTCACTGGTCAGGTAATGTGCAATCAGAAAGGTCAAAGGAGGTCAGGTAAGGTCAATAGCACTAACTAACAAAGCAGTCAGGTTCATGTTAGTTCAGTCAGCATATTTGGTACACATGATCAGGGGTCACATTGACACTGGTAGATTTGCATCACCCAATACTGACAAAAATGTTGTACATGTGCAAAGTGTCCAGTGCGTGTGTAACTGTAAGTACCTAAAAGTACAAGAGTAAACTAGTACCACAATGTTTCACTTCTAAAAATATGCCCCATCTGTGCCATCTTTTCATCAAAATATTGACTGGGAAACTGTCTGACTAGTTACAACACTAGTGTGACTAAAGAAAATCATCAAACAGTAATATCTAATTGTGTTTTACTGATTATTGCTTCACCCATGGCTACCTTTAAATACTGGTCAGTGGTCTCCAAGACAGCTAACAGAGTTACGGTGGGGCCCTAAAGACAACTAAAATGTTTTCGAAAAGCAGTTGTATCAAGAGAGAGTCAAAATTCCACAGATACACTGCTGCACCAAAATACATACTGAAAAGTTAGAAAACAGAAACATTCAGGCAACTCTTTGTAATTAATCCTGACCCTGATTATTATTATTACATACACTAATACAGGGTCAGCATTAACAGACCTATTTTATGCAGTTCTTAATCCTAAATATGCATTTATTGGATTGTGATGTGTAATGAATATATATAATGTGCAAAAATCAAAGGGCTAGACAAACCTGGGACAGGAATAAATCTACAAAGTGCCCTGACAGCAGTGCCCTGCCTTGCTGTGCTGTCCTCCCTCCCTCCTTAGATTTCAACAGAGGTAGCTACAAGTAGCAATCACAGAGGTAGCTACAAGTAGCAATCTATCCTGACACCAAACAGCAACATTGTTTTACTGATTTCACTTTCAGCCTTGACCTAGATTTTCAACAGAAGTACAAGTAGCAATCTATCATAACAGGCAAACAGCAACACTGTTTTTACTGATTTCACTTTATAAATACTGTTTTACTTTTAGAGGAAACAAGCCACTGTTATGATAGACTTAGATAAGTTAGAACTGACAGCCTTCTCTCTCTCTCTCTCTCTCTCTCTCTCTCTCTCTCTCTCTCTCTCTCTCTCACACACACACACACACATACACACACACACACACACACACACACACACACACACACACACACACACACACACACACACACACACACACACACACAAATAACTGCTGCTGTTACCATTTGCTTGAAGTTTAGTTCCCTGCTTCAGTTGCCAGAATTTAATCAAGATCAGTAGTTCCAGTTAGATCTAGACTGACCCACCAGACTTCACTGGAGTGGAGGGACTCAGGTAGAGGACAGCAGCAGGTCATTTAAAGGGCACTTTGCACTCATTACAGGGAAGCAAAACAAAAATGACAGACCCATATCTATTTTTAGGCACTTTTTAGACATATTGTATTATGAGGTATACAGTTTGTTTTTAAACTAGCCCTATCCCTGTACATACTCATACTCAAAGGCAGGTGAAACTAAAATCCTCTAAGTAAAGTCCAAAGAACACATAACCTCACAGTCAACATATATATAACGTACACCAGCTTTGCAAGATTCATGTTAAAGAACGTCATCTCTTCCTTCACCTGTTCATTGACACTACGCCACTTTGCAACCTCTGCTGAAACTTGGCGTTTTCTCTTCACTAAAAAAAAAAAGGGGGAGAAAAAATCTCACCTGTTTTAATCATTTTTCTCTACTAATTTATGCAAATGAATGATCTCTCCATCTAATATCATAACTTTTATAAGTTATATTTATTTATGAATGATTATACAGGTTATTACTATCTTAGACTTCATTATAAATGTATGCTTGTTTTTCAGTCTTGGGCTTCCCAAGGGTGTTTCCTGTACATAGGATTATCAACTGTTCATTTGTTGTGCAAATGATTCCGCAATATCAGCTTCTTACTTCTACTAGTTCTAGTAATTCTACGCATTTGTGTCCACCTGACACTGATTGTGTGAACATGCATTAATTACTTTTCTGGGTTTCACGAACAAGGCTAAAGTATTTCTGTCAACTGATCAAGCAATGCTTTTGCCTGACAATTTATAAAGCAGTGTCCAAGACAATCCCATCATTATGGCTGTGTCATGGCCAGCCACTGACACTGTACCAGCCTCCATTTCCAAAGTCATACTCATACTGTGTCCAAGTTCATATAATTACGATTTCTCAGTTCTGCCAACAGGTAGAAAAGCAGTGGACTTGCCTTGCAGAAGAGCTATAGAGAGCTGGTCTGTGTTGAGATTTTCCACATATTCTCCAACATAAGTGTTGAGAACCCATGCTGCCAGTCCTTCCAACATGGCAGCGATGTCACCCACTGGTCAACCAAGCACTGCAGAGGTGGACATTTTCTGTAACAGAAAAATAATAATGTACATGTATTCATACACAATTATAGAATGATGTGAGCAGTTTACTTTAATAATGGTTTTGACATGTGACAATTCCAAGATCATCTGTAAAGCTAAAGGCTAAACTTTAAAGCTTTTCAATAATTTGCACTTCATCCCAGCAGCATTTTATTCTTATGCTTGGAAGTTTCATGCACCTCAGTCTCACTGCCAGTCCCCACAACTATGTCTCTAGCGCTAAACTGAGTCTATACCTTCAGTGTAAAGTCTGCTCAGTAATATGTGGACCAAACAACAGTTCCAAATTCTATGTCTGTAAGTATGGTGGAACCACTGCAACAAAAAGACTTTTTCAAGCTGTCTTTTATGTAAAACTAGCCCAAGCTGTATACGGTAAACAGACTCAATCTAACGATGTCAAGAGTCCTTTTGACTTTAGTGACACTGTCAGTCACTGACACTAAAAGAATTACTTCTGCTTCAAATGTCATGTGCTTAGAAAATGTTAACTCACTGTCCAGTGCCCACCCGAACTCATTATTAAAGGTCCTTTCAGTTTCACATTTATTCTGTCTCTCTTGGTCTCACTGAAGTTACTCTTCTTGAGTTAGCAAGTCAGCGTCATCTTTGTTATCAGTTCTAACTTCTACTTTTTGTACTGTAGTCACGCACGATGCCGAACAGACTAACTAGGTCTCAGCTGAAAAAATTAAAAAAAGAAGGATTTTTTTTTTTTAACTGCCGATGTGCCAGTATCTGAAGGCTCGTTGCAGCAGATCTGACAGACGCAATCAACAAGACGAAAATGCCGTAGACCAGCAGACTAGATCTAATCAACTTTACGATCGCGACAACTGAATCAGTGAATGCAACAACTTAGCAATAGCACGTTACAACGTAAAGTAAGTCTCACCAACTTCACACTAATCGATTATTCATTAAAACTGCATAATCACAGCATAGACATACCACGTACTGTAACTGATGACTACTAATCCAAATTTAGAACTGCCTGTGTTGTACTTGAAGATCTGGCATGAGACGGTCCGTTACGTCGTACAATCGAAGGTTGACGGAAGTCGGCAATGATCAAAGTCAACGAGGGAAGGGAGGTAACTTCATAAAACATCGTCTGCTGCAAGAATAAAGGCGTATTTCGATTGCTGACTAGATTAACAAGCCAGTTTAACAAAATGCTCCATTCATAACTAAATGACAGCGAGTTAAACATTTATAATTTCCTTTGGGTGGGATTTTGTGAACGCTCTCAGGAAAAAATCAGAAACTTTTTTTTTTAGAAACAGAAACAGAAAATAAATTGTTAGTGCAAAAAGTGAAGTAGCAGATACGGGGAATAACTCTGTGCATGTTTCCGGTCTGATGGCGACAAACTTGCCTGGTTTGTTTTCAGCAGTTACCGAGCTTCTCGTGCTGCTATCAGTGGTAATGATATTCGATTTGTTTTGGAAGTGCAAAAAGATCTTGTAAAACCCCGAATCTTTTTAAAACGATAGTGACTTTATCTGTACGTTTTATTTTTACCGTGGCATGTAAATTTAAAGCAGACAAATCATAAATGATAGTGCAGACGCGTTTTTCTTGTTTAATAAAAGTTAAATAAAATTGAATGCTGTCTGTTTGATTACTGTATCTGCAGATGTGTAAAGGAGCCAGTAGTCTCATGGAGTATGGCTGGATACAAATGATGATGACAATAAATCAAAGGAAGTAATTCCGCGTGAAGGTCATTCCTGACAGAAGCACTTGCTTTAGACGTTGGTTTGGTGCAATTATAAGTTCTGCCTCTGCTTGAAAAGAGCAACAAATGAACAATGTTCACAAAAGTCTCAGATAGTTTTTGTCAAGGAGCAGTCTCGTGTTTCAGCATATAATTATCTGTTACTTGTTTCCAGAGCTGGAGAATGCTGTAGATCTGCTAGTAGTGCTACATTGTTGTTGTTTTCAGCTGGTATGAAAATACTGGACTGAAGTACTCAAGAGTCAAGTAGTGCATTCCTGTTTCTTGTTGTTGCTCTTTTGTTTGTTTTGTTTTAACACTTTTATGTTGTTGTTTTTGTTTGTGTTGTTTTTTGTTTTGTTTTTTCATAAAAACAACAACAAACTTAACAAGCAGAACGATATTCGATAATTAATTAAACTTGGTTTAATAAGCCATACTCACAGTCACAGTCCTACTCATCAGTCATACTCATACAGTCATAGGCTGCTGATTTATTTATTTTTATTTTTTAAATTCTTTTTCCGATGATACCCATACTGATACAGTGATAGCCTAAGTTATGAAATAGAAGACATCTGATAATGACAACAGGAGGACAAGTGTCCTGTTCATTACTTTCTGACTTTAGCTGTGCTTGGATTTTTAGTGTCAGAACAAGCCATGTCATTGGGTGAGTTGTTCGCATGTTCAGTTATGGTTGTCACTCATGGAAGGTTTGGTTTTTGATGATTATTTATGGCATTTAGTGACCAAGCTTCTGACCACTTTGAAGAAGAACAGAATTTGTTAATTAATGTAACATGCAATTCATTGAATTTCTTCTGCCTTGTCCTTGATCATTGCAGTTAGATGGAAACGTCAAATCCTCTTACAAATAAAGCCATCTTTCTTAGGGCTGCCAGGTCCCCATAAAACTTCTCTGTCACTGGCAGATCTATCCTTGGGCCAGACAGTCTTCCAGTTCCACAGGGTGTCTAGGAGCAGGCAGCACTGGAGATTGTCACTGGTCAGTGGAGTGATGCTGCAGGGGCACGTCTCTTATTGTCCTATCTTCATTTTGTTGAACACATCTGTTTTGACTCTGTTGTCTCAACAGGATGACATCATCATCTCTTTTCAGCTTATAGTTGCTCTCAGATTTGTTGTGTCCAGAATCCAGTCTTGATAGATCTCTTCATTTTTCTGCCTCTTTTTTTTTTTTTTTTTTTTTTCAGATGAAAAGTTTGACAGGCTGTTGATCCAGTTGTTCTGTCTGTGATGGGGGACTCGTTGCCGGCTATCAATGTTGATCAGCTGACTGACTCTGTCAACAATGCAGTCCATGGCAACCTGCTCCCGCCACTCCCCCTTCTACCACCACAGCCACCACCTCCGCCACCACTACTACCGCCACCACCACCACCACCACCACCCCATTCCTCCATGATTCCAGTTCCACCCTCTGGCTTCTCTGATGGCTCAGGACGGTTACCGCCAGTATCAGGGCTTCCACCACTCGCCATGTTCAGCTCACTTCCTGCTTTTCCTTTACCTGTTCCGCTCTCAGGTCAGTTTCATTTAACCCCTTCTCTGCCCCAGCCAGTAAAATTTCCAACCTGGAAGATGCTTGCAGGGTATTTTCCATTCCTTTAACACATCATTGATATGCCTTTTTTTTGAAAATCTATTTACATGCCAGTGCAAAAAGGAAAAAAGCTTAAGGCTAACCAATTAAATTTTTTGCACTTTTATTGATCGTTTTCATATTTCGAGTAACATCATGGCAGTGATAAAGGATTTGCAAAGATGTTAATTATTATGAGAGAGAAGACAGATTTAAAATTAAATGGCCATCCGTTGGATAACATCTGTCTGCATTCTCTTTCAATTTCATAACACCCATACTCTCAGTCATTGTCCTTTCTTCTTTGATATGATTATGTATGTGCTTAGGGCTTTATAGTAAGGTTAGCTGCTTTAAATTCTCAGCATTACTGTTAACAGGGCTTCATTTTCTTCTCTGTTCTCAGTGCCTTTTAATGTTTGTCATCAAGTTTGGTCCCTAGAGACCAGGTAGGACAGGGTCGCCTCACTCCCATGAATGGAGGAGACAGCTTTGTCATGGCGTTAGCATGTAACATCCAGTTTCAGGCAGTACTCCAACCATCATAACCACCAGCACAGCAGAGGTGACAGGTGCAGCAGTCAGTTCAGACAACAGCCATGATGATAACCTTTTGCCTGCGTCTACAACAACCACGGTCACCTGCAGTACCATCACTACTTCATCCATGACTCCGTCGCTGACCACAGCTATGTCTTCGGACAGCAGCGGCAGCAGCATCAGTGCCCTTCCGCCTTCATCAGAGCCTCAGTTGCTGCCCGTCAGCATGCCTGGCTGTCCGCCCATGTTTATCATGTTCTCTCTGCACCTTCCGTTACCTGAGTCCACTCCCCAAGGTCAGTGCTTGCTTCAGGACCCAGACTTGTTCTCGTCATTTGCTGGTGTGTGTTGAAGTGTTGTACTTTTTGTCACAAAACTTTGAAGCATCAGTGCATTGAAGTAGTGTGGTGAAACTGAAGTGATGTAGAGTGTTGAAGTAAAGCATTGAAATAACAGGAAAAATATGCAAAATGAGACGAAATCTTTCAGATCCATTTTCTGAATTTGGTTGCCAAAATGCTTAACAACTTCAGTTTTTTTATTTTTTTAATGTTCATTTAAATCCCAGAATAATCTGCAAGTGCTGCTGTTTTATTTGGGGATTAAATAAGGACATGAACAGATTTGAGAGTGTCAACACCAGAGTCTTGGTAGAATTTACCAGAGAACAAGGGGAAACTGTTCCTGGTAAATTTCATCAAGACCCTGGTTTCGACAGCCTCACGTTTGTCAGGTTTTCCTCTTTGACATCCCATAAACCACTGATAATTATATGTTACTGCATTCACTGGTTCAGTACAAGAGAACTGGTTTGGCCTAGCAGTAAGGCATTAGGCTGGTAAGCAGAGGGACCTCAGTTCAAATCCACTTCAGCTCTCCTTTGTCTGTCTTCAAAAGTTGTGGTCTGTGGACACTGTCTTGTGACTTTGTCCCTCACAATGAATGAAACATGAAAATGGCTCTCATCACTGCTTATCTGCAGGAGTCATTCTCGTGGTGACAGTGTAGTGATAGGCATATAATCTCCCTCTTCCCCCATCTCCATACCCCCCCTTCCCGCCATCTCCCCATCCCTATTAAGCCTGTGGTTTCTGTGGACATTAAGCACCATGTTTACTTACTAGTTCAATACATGTATTAAGATTAAGAAGCAGGAGTTCTCTCTGTTTCTTAGTTTCAGGTGGAAATCCAGAGACCATGAGCCCAAGTTCAGCGACCCATCCTGCTCCCAGGCTGCCCCCTTTCCCTCCTTTTCCGCTGCTGCTGCCGTTTCTGCCCCCACCTCAGGGAGGGCGCCCATCCAGACCCCTGATACCATTCCCGGACCTGCCCACATCTGGCCCCTCCCCTTCAGCAAACGGCAACCTCCCGTTACCTCCGGTTTCATTTCCACCGGGTTTGCCGCTTCCCTCGCTGCCTCTCCAGCTGCCGACATCATTGCCGCTGCTGCCCATGCCGGCCCCATCGCCCACGGTGTCACAGAATGACTTTCCTTTGCCTCCGCTGCTCCTCCAGCCTCCGGCGTCTGTTTCTGGCAGTCTTCCACTTCCACCATTTTTTCCGCCACCCCCTTCCAACTCCTTTCCACCACCCCCTTCCAGTTCCATGGCTGGCTTTCCGTGCCCACCTTCTCTCTCCCATCCGTCCAGCTCTGGGAGCCAAACCACTTTGCCCTTACCACCATACCCTCCGCAGTCTTTTTCCGCTTTTGTTCAGAGTGGTCTCCCTTTGACATCCTTGTCCACCAGTAGTCTGCCCTTGCCAGGCTTGCCGCCACTGCTTGGGCGCCCCCTAGCATCTGTGAGTGACGGAAGCATCGCCTTGCAACCCAATTCGTCACAGGCAGGAACCATGCAGTCGGAGGGCCAACAGCAACACTCCTTGGCATCCGCTGCAGGCAGATCCAGTGTGCCTCACGCCTCAGTTGCTCCAGGTTCCTTCCCCTCCCCTTCTTTTCCTCCTCCGCCAGGGTTTCCTCCCCTTCCCCCGCTCCCTCCTTCGGTGTCGTGCACGGCCTCCAACTTTCCTCTGCTGCCCCCACTTCCTGTCCCACCCCCTTCCACTTCAGCAGCAGCAGACATGGGTTTCCCACTGCCCTTGTCGCTGCCTCTGCCGCCGCCATTCTCCTTGCCTGCAGGTGGCGAAGGGTCGACCCAGCTCCCGTCCATGTTTGTCAGCATGGCTGGTCAGCCCATGCTGCCCCCTTTCCCCACGCAGATGCTGCCCCCTCTACCGTTCTGCCCTGAAGCTCCCCCTCCTCCCCCTCCTCTTCCTCCTCCACCTCCACCTCCCCCATTGCCCCCATCGTCAGCCTTTCTCAGCCACCTGCCTGGAGACATGGCCCCAGAGACGGAATCAAACCCAGAAGAAATGGAGAGTGAGCAGGGCAAGGGCCCAGAGCCTGATGGTGAGAGGCCTTCCACAAGGAATGCATCTTCGGCACCAGGTGATGGGCAGTCTCACGAGGTGGGTCTCACAGCAGGGGAAGACATTTGTTTAGCTGCAAGCGACCATCATCAGGCAGAAGTGAGATTTGTTCCGGTCAAAGTTGTTGAAAGGGCGGCAGATGTGAGGATGGAAGAGGCGTCGCAGTCATCGGAGCATTCGAAGCAATTGTCGTGCCCAACCTCCATCCACGGTATCGAAGACGGCCACATCTTGTCTGCATTGTACTCTCCGTCTTCCGATGTCTGCCAGAGCAAATCTCACCTCCACCTGTCCACGGAATCTCAGCCCATCGTGACATACTCCACTGCTGCTCCATCCCCGAGCCAGCTGTGCTCTTACAGTCCGCTGTCCACTGCCAGCATGTCCAGCGCCAGCACGGAGCCCAACAGTGGCTATGCCCTGATGCAGAGACCAGCGCCAGGCTCCAGCGATGACCTTCCAGTGGCATCAGCCCCCTGTGAAGACAAGGCATTGGGTAAGCTGGTCCTCCACCAGCTGAGGCCCGTGCAAAGAGACACTGCCAGTGCCGAGCACACCCTCCCCATGGCCTCTTTCTACCAGCTTGATGGCAGTCTAACTCTGGGCCAGGACTTTGCTGCCCTGCAGCCGGCACCAGAGCAGCAGCACACATTCGATGACAGGCTGTCATCCTGCGCGGCTGAGGCCCCAACAGCACCCCTGCAACAGGGAGTGATGTCCCAGCAGGGATCTCTGTCCCAGCAGGGAGCGTTGCCACAACAGGGAGCATCGCTGACCCAACAGGGAGTGTTGTCCCAACAGGGAGCATTGTCCCAACAGGGAGCTTTGCCCCAGCAGGGAGTGTTGTCTCAGCAGGAAGCATTGTCCCAACATGGAGCATTGCCCCAGCAGGGAGTGTTGTCCCAGCAGGGAGCATTGTCCCAACAGGGAGCATTGTCCCAACAGGGAGTGTTGTCCCAGCAGGGAGCGTTGTCCCAAGAGGGGTCAGCTCTCCAGCAAGGGTTGCACAGACAGCGGATGATGGATCCCGATTCAGCTCTTCTGTCTGCCGTCCCCAACGCCCACCAGGCCAGCTACCCTCCCATGGATTCTTCATTCACAGACCTTCAGCAGAGCAGTGCACTGAGTTTGGCCAACAGCTGCGCAGAAGAGGACCTGAACAAGGAGGCCCAGGCATCTGCGGTCAGCATGGCTGATTCGTGTCAGTTTCCCGGAAGCCTCAGCAGCCTGGCAGCTGATTTCAACTTCTCTGTGACGTCGGCCCCAACCATATCGGTGGAGCCGGCGGACCAGACGCTGCTGCCCAGCATGGGATACTCCCCGCCAGGACTGTCCAATCAGGGCCTGTCGCCCAACCTCTTCAGCCCTGTGGAGCTGGCGCCCTCTGCTGGAGACAAGGAGGATCCCGGTCTGCAGGCGGGCACCTCTGCTGCCTCCACTGGTGCTGGTCTCGGCCTGTCCACTGTGACAGCCTCTGGTAAGTTGCAGCTTGCATGCTGTTGAGGGGCAAGGGCTGTCAGTGTGTAGTCATGCTAGCTGAGGGAAAAACCAACTTTGTTGCTTTGTGTGGTATTGGGAGTGAGTGTGTGTGTGTGTGTTGGGTGTGCATGGTGTGTGTGTGTGTGTGGTACTAGACATGCTGTGTTGACAGGGGTAATTGGAGTAAGTGTGTGTGTGTGTGTGTGGTACTAGACATGCAGTGTTGACAGGGGTAACTGAAGTGTGTGTGTGTGTGTGTGTGTGTGGTACTAGACATGCTGTGTTGACAGGGGTAATTGGAGTAAGTGTGTGTGTGTGTGTGTGTGTGTGTGTGTGTGTGTGTGTGTGTGTGTGTGTGTGTGTGTGGTACTAGACATGCAGTGTTGACAGGGGTAACTGAAGTGTGTGTGTGTGTGTGTGTGTGTGTGTGTGTGTGTGTGTGTGTGTGTGTGTGTGTGTGGTACTAGATATGCTGTGTTGACAGGGGTAACTGAAGTGTGTGTGTGTGTGTGTGTGTGTGTGTGTGTGTGGTACTAGATATGCTGTGTTGACAGGGGTAACTGAAGTGTGTGTGTGTGTGTGTGTGTGTGTGTGTGGTACTAGACATGCAGTGTTGACAGGGGTAACTGAAGTGTGTGTGTGTGTGTGTGTGTGTGGTACTAGACATGCAGTGTTGACAGGGGTAACTGAAGTGTGTGTGTGTGTGTGTGTGTGTGTGTGTGGTACTAGACATGCAGTGTTGACAGGGGTAACTGAAGTGTGTGTGTGTGTGTGTGTGTGTGTGTGTATGTGTGTGTGTGTGTGTGTGTGTGTGTGGTACTAGATATGCTGTGTTGACAGGGGTAACTGATGTGTGTGTGTTGTGTGTGCATGGTGTGTGTGTGTGTGGTACTAGACATGCTGTCTCTCTCCAAGCATGCTGTACTGACATGGGTAACTGTTTATTATGTGTGTGTGTGCACAGTGCTGGACATGCTGCTGCTCAAGGCTGACCTGTCATCAGTGGACAAGAGGGCAGTGGAGATGACCAGTGCAATACACACAGGGCAGCAAGGCAGCTCAGCCACATCACAACTCCCAACGGCTTTGCCCACTGCAGCACAACCACCATCAAGTGCTTTACCCACCACAACAGAACAACTGTCAAACGTTGTCCCCACCACAGCAGAACAACTGTCAAACGTTGTACCCACCACAGCGGCACAGCTGCCAACAGCCTTGTCCACCGCAGCAACACTGCAGACAACAACTTTGTCCACTCAAGTCTCTGTTTCTGCTGCTGACCATCAGCTTGTTCCCATCTTCACTGGACAGTGTAGGTGTCTTTACTGCCATCAGCTGGTCAGTGTCTTTACTGGACAGTGTAGGTGTCTTTACTGCCATCAGCTGGTTGCTGTCCTTACTGGACAGTGTAGGTGTCATTACTGCCATCAGCTGGTCACTGTCCTTACTGGACAGTGTAGGTGTCATTACTGCCATCAGCTGGTCACTGTCCTTACTGGACAGTGTAGGTGTCATTACTGCCATCAGCTGGTCGCTGTCCTTACTGGACAGTGTAGGTGTCATTACTGCCATCAGCTGGTCGCTGTCCTTACTGGACAGTGTAGGTGTCTTTACTGCCATCAGCTCTGGACAGTGTAGGCATCTTTGACCACTATCAGTTTGTTTCCAGAGGAGGATTTTGAGGGGAAAAAACCTTGGAGTCAAATAATGCATGAATAAAGTTTGAAATTAGTTTAATTTGAAACATTTCACAGGCCTGGTTATCATTATCTGACAGTGTAAAGTGTTCAGATTTTGTGTGTGACAGAACAGTGACTTGGTCTGCACAAATGGTCTCTCTAAGTCTGGGAAAAGTTGGGGTATTTTGAAGCTTAAAAAAATCCTGTACATTTTTACAAAATCTGCTTTGTTTTCCATGCCACCTCCTCCACCTCCCCCCTCTCTTCCCCCCCCCCACACCTCCCCTCCTCTCTTCCCCCACCCCCCCACACACCTCCCCACCTCCCCAGCTACACCCCATACCCAGCATTTTTGACAGCAGATGCTTGATAGCTGGGCCGCTGTGTGTTGCAGTTTGTTTGAAGTGCAACAAGCTGTGCAGTGAGGTGTGTGAGCATGGCAGCGCACAATACCAGCACATTGCTGACTCACCTGTGCTGACCAGAGCGCGGGCCACTGTACCCGCTTGTCTGAGGCTTGGCCAGTCTAGCGTCATGGGTCACTTCAACACGACGGGTGAGACACTTCTTTAAGTTAGCCTATCAGTTGTTGTACGTACGTGGACGGTTTTCAGCGCTAGCGCGCATTGTTGTGACTGTTGTTGCCTTCAAGTTTCACGGAGCTTGATGTCACATTTTACCCAGGCACTGTAATGTGCCATGATCGGAATTTGTGTATGAGGTTAAAGAGAGTTGTCTGTCTTACTCATGTGTGTCATTAGCAGAATATGTGGACAAAGTTAAAGAGAGTTGTCTGTCATGCCCATATGTATCATGATCAAAATACATGCACACGGTTAAAGGGAATCATCTTCCTCATTTATGATCAAAATGCATGCACAAGGATAAGATTCAAGATTACTTTATTATCTCATCAGAAAAATTTAAATGTGGCTGAACATAAACTACATCACAGTACACAGTAACACACATTGTATATTTTTAAACTCAAAGAACAGTTATTGAAAATACAAAAGTTACATATTAAACAAACTAGTAATTTACATAATTCACACGCGCGTGCGCGCATGCACACTGCTCTGACATTTGAACATATTTATCTATTTGGAAATGCTATTGACTGCATTAAATTTCACTGTATTAGATTTCAGTACGCAAAATCATCTACCAGATGGAAGAAGCTCATAATATTTACCAAGGACACGCTGTTTGTCATCCACAGTCACCTTCCGTACCACACGGCATTTATACAACTGACTTAAGTGTTCTTGTCTTTCACCCCACAATAGTCTGTCTTGCTCACTAATTTTATGATCAGAATGCATGCACAAGGTTACAGAATAGTCTGTGTTCCTCATTTATGATCAGAATGCATGCACAAGGTCAAAGGGAATAGTCTGT
>OY757544.1:26772745-26792763 GCA_963584105.1 Alviniconcha strummeri | reverse complement strand
CTTGTTTTTGAAGATGTGTTTCTGTCTTGTCTAATCATGAATGTATTATATGAATATATATTTAGCTACTTTTGAAAATAACAGCAATGCAGACATGAAGTTGTACATGTCTCTATGGATCAAAGAAATTAATATACTGGATTTGTATACCAAAACAGAGTATTTGTTTATTGTTTATGTATGTGGTGTATGACTCTGTGAGTGAATGGCGATTGTGGGAAAGACAGTGGGAATGTTGATAAATGATATCAGTTGACATGGGCTGTTTTTATAAACTTGTTAACAATTTTAAAAGTTGCCTGGAGACTTTTTTCTCTCTTAATTTCTCCCCCCAAAATGTTGGCACTACAGAATAGCATACTGAGCTGTATGAGTATGACTGACTTTTTTGCACTCTACTGAAGATATATAGTGATGATCATGATACTTTCCATTCCAGCTGGATAGTTAGTTTACTGGGCACCTTAAAAATAAAGAAGAAGAAAAAGCAGTAATTCTTACGTTCAGTAAAGATCTTTCAAATGCCAGCCCAAGAAACAAACTTTGCCAAGACCTTGTTGTTGTCTTTTTAATGGATCCAAATTAATGCCACTCAGCATTATTCAAAGATAATATTTGTAAGTGCACTATTCACTAATTATGTATGCATACATGTACACACTGTCACTGTGCCACTCACTGACCATGCTTCACACTGGTTTGAAAAAGTGCGCAAGAACTTTATAGAATTAGCTGGGAAATACATGAATCATGGTGTTGCTGTGCATGATAAAAACGCAGAAAAAATGTAATAATCAATATAATGCTGTAGTCAGTAACTTGAGAGTAAGAGTAACACTTGTAACATAAGAAACTGATGAACAGCCACTGCGTTGACAACATGCATCCTGACAAACATCTGACAATATCACAATAACATATAACCTCTCAGACTCAGTCTGCCTACTTTGACAAATTGTCTTTGTAGTGTTTGGTTAGTTATAGTCTGCCACCATTGAAGTCGTCAGCCAGTCTTGGTAACATAGATGCAAAATAAAAACACTTCAGTCTACGTACAACATCATGTACATAGTTTTCATCATAGACCACATCCACCAGCAAGTGCTTGTGCTCAGTCCACACACAAAATACACACTTTCTCAATCCAGTGCAGAACATGGTCAGTTGCACTTGCATGTAGTAACCTCTGGGCCCTTTACACTGCAATTCTGGTTTGCCTTCAACAAAGGAAATGTCACATAATCGTGTATTTTCAAAGTCAACATATTGTCCTGCAAAACTGGACACTTCACTTCCACTATGGCCCCGCATGCAGTCACACCATCAGGACTAGCAGAGAGACAAGGCTCATCCACAGACACAACAGTACCCTTGGGAGAGATCACAAAGCCCATTTCCTTCAATGCTTGCAGAGCCTTGGGCTCACTGGTTCTGCCATGTTCAGTTGCATAATTACCTCTGAAGGATGGATACAACTGTTCCCTCAGAAAGTTTTCTGCACTTGTCGTTGCACGTACAGGCACTTTCTTTGCAGAGCTGCCTGTGATGCGCAAACGTGATTGCATCACTCCAGGCTACTGAAGTACTCTGTCCTTTGATGAGTTGATGCTTAATGTCCTCAGATGTCAACTGACATATTAGGGACAAGTTGTGACCAATGCCGAAGCACGGTTCAATAAAATCCACATACGTAAGGTGTATGCGTGTTTAGCTGTAACCTGCCACCTGCACTTTTTGGCAGAATGACCGGGATTTTTTACGTGCTACTGTGGTAACACGGGGGTGGAACGGATACCGAAATAAGAGTCAGCACAGAAAGTCGACCCTGGAGAAGAAAATTCTCCCGCCGTTCCAGCAGGGATTCGAACCCGAGACCTTTCAATCACGAGTCCGGTGCTCTAACCACTGAGCTATCCCCGCCCCCGACTCTGTCCTTTGGTTTCCTTTTCCAAATTATACTGCTGACTGTCACATTCATGTATGTAGTCAAAAAAATTTAAAAAAATTTGCATGGCGCACAAAAAGGTTTATCAGAATGTTCACTGTGTACCAAGTCTGGGAGCACAGTGAATTGCAGAGGTTCAGCTATGCAAGCTTGAAAACTATTTTATGTACTTTATTTCGGACAGAATTCTTTCAGTATCCTGATGCTTTTAAAAGTTGGGGTTCACTACAACAAAATCAGCAAGCCTATGTGCTATCATTACTGTTACTACGCTACAGACAATGAGACATGCGGCCAAATCCTACCCTAACCCTATCAGCAGTGTGCATTTATTTTGTAATCTTTAATTTTTCATCCCTGACCAGTCTCCTGTTGGTGCATGTATGCCAACTGTGTTTGAGCGTGTCTGTGCCTTTATATGGCAGATTGTAAATATAAGGTTTGAGTGAGACAATGGTGTTGATGATATTTGCTTTCCACTGACAAGCGCCACATTACAGTGGAGTCCATTAATAACGACAACTGTAATAACGAGAACACTGTAGTAACGAGACATTTTTCAATCCCCGTTTTTTTTTATCCTTCTTAATCTTTAAGAATAAACCACTGGGTTTAACGAGAGTTAGTGGATAATCATCTCGGTAATAACGAGAGCTTTTCTATCCTTCCTGGTCACAAAAGTTCTCGCCACTCGCCCCACCCCCACCTCGTCGTCAAGTTCCCGGTAGGGCACATCTCGTGGTGGCTGGTAACAAAGAAAAACAACGAAAGGCGCGTCCTTGTGCGGTGTGTAATCCCCTCACCCCCTCCCCCTCCTCTCATCTTCGTCTGGCTCGAGTGCGCAGGGTGCCGTTGGCGTTCTCGCCAAGATTATTTCCCTTTGTTTCCCTTGGTAAATTCATCATTTGGGAATAACAAGAACTCGGCAATAGTGAGAAAATGTGCCTGGGCCGTCTGCTCTTGCTATAACAGAGTTTCACTGTATTTTGTTCTGTCTAAAAAGCCTGGAGTAGTTCAGAACGTAGTTTTTCATATTACACCCACTGCTACTTACTAACTTAGTGTAAGGAATATGGCCTGAGTTTGACCTTTTGGCTTCTCACTTTATTTAAAATAAAAAAATAAGTCAAATTATCAAATTTTCTTTAAACTTAAAAGAGGTCTGAATCACAACAGTGTACATTACAGCAATATACAATTTATATCTATACATATACTGCTTTTTAAGACTCAAGACTTGTCCTCTGTAAACACAGGAAATTCAAACTCAAATCACAAGCAAAATAATCAAACATAAATTATAACAAATAGTGTAGGCCTAGTGCATTAACTATTGATTACACACACACACACTAATAATTAGGGACAAGTTGTGACCAATGCCGAAGCATGGTTCAATATATCTTTACGTCCACGGAAACCAGAAGGCTCGTTAGGATGGACAGCCCAGGACGTCCACCTCGACTCTCACACAGCTCCTGAACTATGGACGCATTTTAGATAATTGGGGCTATAAAACTCCCACCCAATCAAAAAGGACGACAGGAAAGAAAAGATTAAAGGGTCATGGCCCGGAACACACACAATGCACTCGGTTACATATGTAACATTGCAAAAAGCTGTGTGCTTCCGAAGAGCAGGCGCTGTAAAAGTCTCCCGTTATTATCACTACATTGGTACAGAACAATGTATTTGTCTAATGTTTGTCAAAAGGGCTTTTAAAAGTCGTGTTCTTGCTAATACAACGTTGGATGGCAAGCTGTTACAACTTTAAAAATTTTTTATTAGAGGATGTACCTCCAGTGAGTTTGCTCTTTCTATAAATTTACTCGCATGCCAAGTGAGATTTACCGTAGGCGACCCCGGTCTTTGTTGTTGTGTTTGTGCGATGTCTTTCAAGCGCTAATCAACTCCGTTTTTAATTTATTTTTTATTCCGTGTTTACTCTTCTAGGAGAGAGAGGGTATATATATACTGGAATATGTATATATACTGGTAAAAATGGTTCTTATAGCTTGGAAGGGTTCCATCTGAATGAAGCCTGCAGATGATTATTTGTACATTTTCCACATTTTTTGGCCAACTTACACCTTCACTTTAATTCCTGTGTAAAGCAACTAGCCTTCTCAAAACAGGTTTTGTCCAATAGTTTTTTGCTCAGTTTTATCTACTGAACAGACAGACTGGCGGGCAAAGCAACCCTCACAAGTGGCATATCTCTCAGAAGATCTGGTGTTGAGGAGCTTGAGACACTACATGCAGGCACAAAGCCAAGGACGTCCACCACACCATCGATCACCTGGAAGAGAGGGGCATGGAAAGCGGAAGCATTAGACAATCTTCCTTGAAAGAATGAGAGAGGGCCATCGTCAATCAGAAGAACACTGGAACAGTTTCAAAGGCGACGTTGAGGGCTTCTCTGAGCAAATAGATACCATCTTGAACTGCACTGAACTGCCCAACAGTTAAAGGTGTGAGGGGAAGAAGACAAAAAGCAACAATAGCGCATGCCGTGACAGAAACACATACAGGTGTATGATACATGATACTAAAGTGGCTTGAAAGAGAGAGAGAGATAAGAGCATGTTTGTATTTGTGTGTGCTTATAGCAATTCTTGTTTAAGTAATGCTGCAATTGGAGATATTTTTACCTTCAGCAGACCGCATGCATGCACACACACACTATACACAGAATGACACCACTCTTCATTTTTTATTGGTATGGCCTGTACAGTGTAACGAAACCAAATACAAGTTATCAAACACTCTGATCATAAAGCACATCACAACAAACCCTGCAGTGAAAGACTGTATTTCTCCATCATTTCACACACCACATCCATCATTTCAGCAAAAACAAAACGTCAATATTTGCACTTGCTTTTATACAAACACACACACACACACTGACTCATGCCAAAACCCATCACACACATACAGCTGGTCCTCCTCAAATGGCTCTCTTGTCTGTTTCTGCTTGCTTTCATGCACACACATCGACTCACACGCGCGCACACACACACACACACACACTGACTCATACTAGACAAAACCAGCTGGTCCTCTTCAACCGACTCTCTTGCTTGTTTCTGTTCGCTATCATTCACACATGCATACATTTTCTCTCTCTCTCACACACACATTGACTCATGCCACACAAACCCATCAACACAGCTAGTCCTCAACCAGTTCTCCTGCTTGTCTATGCTTGTTTCTTCCATCATGACAACACACACACACGCGCACACACACACACACACAGACTCTCCCTCTCTCACACAAACATACGCACACTGACTCATGCCACACAAACCCATCAAACCCAGCTAGTTCTCAACCAGCTCTGCTTGTCTCTGCTCATTTCTTCTATCATGCACACACACACATACACCCATGCCACACAAACCCAGCTAGTCTTCCTCGGCTGACTCTCTGGCCTGTTTGGGTGGTGAGGCAGCATTGACAGCAGTGTCTCGGTTTGTGTCCAGCTTCCTGATCCGCTTCATGCGTCGGTCGGGCAACTGCGACAGGTCCTGTGTGGTCATGTGGACCCGGCCAAGCTTTGTTCCAAACGCATCGTGGCTGACGTTCTTCCGCACCTTGGGCTGTAACCAACACGTAACCAGGGCAGTCAGATCAGGGAACACAAACAATGGGAATACAAACAACCAAGGAAGAAGATTCTGTGGCGACGTTCCACACGTCTGAAAACCTACCTGTTCTCTGAATGACCTTGGACCATGTGACTTTAGTCTTTTTCTTTATTTTAATTAACATGGCTTCTTTTCTATTTCCTCCCCCCCCCTCCCCCCCCCCCCCCCCCCCGGCACACTGAGCATTCAAGTTAACGGAATCATGTGCTATAAAAGTGGACATCACATCATCAAAACTGGCTGGTTCATAAACCCTCCTGAGAGATCACACCTCTTTTATTTTATGAGAGGTGTGATGCCAGTATGTGTGATAGCAGCACATTGACAGTAAGTGTAATAACAGCAAATGCAATGACAGTAATTGTAATAACAATAAGCGCAATGACAGTAAGTGTATAGCAGTAAGTGATATGACAGTAAGTGTGATGATACTACATGTGATGACAGTATGTGCTATCACAGTAAGTGTGATGACACTATGTGTGCCAAAAGTAAATGTGATAGCAGTAAATGCAATGACAGTGACGTGACAACACATGTGCCAACAATAAGTGTAATAGCAGTGACATGACACTACATGTGCACACAACAGGTGTGCTGGCTGTAAGTAAGTAAGTGTCGACAGCAGGTATGCTGGCAATAAGTGACATAACACTACTCAAGCCAACTACAGGTGTTATGGCAGTAAGTGAGAGGACATTACATGTGCACACAACAGGTGTGCTGGTAGTAAGCGAGATGACACTACCTATGCCGATAATAAGTGTGATGGCAGAAAGCGAGATGACATCACATGTGCCCACAACAGGTGTGCTGGGAGGTAAGATGACATAAGCAAACAAAGACCCTCTGCCCCACCTTGGCTGTTTTCGGTTGTTTGGTGGCCTCCTTGAAGAGGTCGGCTGAAGCTAGCTTGGTCCTCCTGACTGTCAGGTCAAATGACGGCCCCATCACTTCCAGATCCACACATGGGGTGCCACGACTGCCAGGATCCTTTTTCAAACTGATTCTGGGACATACAGTTCAGGTAACATAGAGGAACACATGCGGACAAAGACCACTAACGCAACATGAATAAACCAACATATCAAGGGGCAGGTGATCACCAACGTATGAACTGACCATGTCAAGGGGAGATCACCACTGCAACATGACTGAACCAACATGTTGAGGGGTAGAGATCAACAACACAACATGAATAAGCCAACATGTCAAAGGGTAAGTGATCACCAACACATGAACCAACCGCCATGTTAAGGGGAGATCATCAGCCCAACATGAATGAACCAACATGTCAGGGGTAGAGATCAACACATCATGAATGAACCAATATGTTGAGGGGTAAGTGATCACCAACAGAACATAAATGAACCAACATGTCAAGGGGTAGAAATCACCAACACAACATGAATGAACAACATGTCAAGGGGTGCGTGATCACCAACACATGAACCGACCCCCATGTTAAGGGGAGATCATCAGCCCAACATGAATGCACCAACATGTCATGGGGTAGGTGATCACCATGTCAAATCTATGCTGGGACATACAACTGAGGTGATGTAGGCAAGCACATACGGACAAAATATAACCAACGCAACATGGATGAACCAACAGGACAAGGGGTAGGTGATCACCAACACAATATAAATGAACCAACATGTCAAGGGGTAGATGATCACCAACAGATGAACTGACCACCATGTGAAGGGGTAGGAGATCACCAACAAAGCAAAACACTCAGACTCAAATGATCATCACAGCGATCAGATATATGCTTGTCTGTAAATGAATCATCATTGTGTTTTGCACCATATCAACTGAGAGAGAAGGGTGGGAGGGAAAGAGGGAGAGAGAGAGAGGGAGGGAGAGAGAGAGGGAGAGAGAGAGAGAGAGAAGAGAAGAGGGGAGAGGGAGGGAGGGCGGGAGAGAGATATATTTTACTTTACCTGTAATTTCGAATCAAGATTTTCCCATCAATTGCTGTGACACTGATGACATGTTCAAGGCCAGCTAACCGGATGTTGTCCACAACTGGACCTCGGAAAAAATCTGAAAAGAAGAGACCCTTTCCAACAATATGCCAACCAGTTAAGTTACTGAGGCAGACTATCCGCTGAGCTGCTAATGTTACAGTCTAAATACCCTGAATATGCCTGCTCCAAAACCTCCAGCAAACACAATGACAATAAGGTCTCATTTGTAACAAGAACTAATGTTCCATGTACCCTAAAATACAAACAGAATTTTGGTGCAATCTTCACTATACATCCCAGAAATCCCATCTGTCAGGTGCTGGGCTGACGTCAACAAGGAGATAATGAACAACAACAGCAGCAGCACGGAGAAATAAGGATGCTCCCACCAAACAATGATGTAAGTACATGACTTTGGTGGATATTGAAAATGCTATAAAAAGCTAGTCACTCATTCAGAATCACATGTGACGAGTGCAGTGAGTCTGCCCCAGAGCAGAGAATAACACTATATACAAAAAAAGTCAACACACCTAATCTGAGACGCTCAAGAGTGGAACTGGGAAAGTGAGGAATGTCAAATGATATTGCCATGTGACTACAGAGATCTGACTGAACTTCACCACAGTGGTCAATCCAACACCGAAGAGGTTCTTGATCCTCCCGCATTCAGCATCTTGTTCAACACCACAAGGGTACACTCACAAATGGGTAACTTCTTGATTATCCTGTGCTCAGTACCTGTCCACACCTCACAGTGGTTCACTCATCAGTGAGAAGGTTCTTGGGCCTTTTGCACTCACCATTTGTTCAACCACCACACTGGTCAACTCACCAGTGAAGAAGTTCCTAATGTTCTGTACCACGTTCAAACACCAAAATGGTCAACTCATCAACAAAGAAGTTCTTAATTCTCTAGTGTTCTGTACTTTGTTCAAACTGGTGAAGGAGTTCTTAATTCTCATGATTTTTTCACCATATGGAACTACAAAAGGGAAAGAAAAACAAACAAAACAACAACAAAAGCTCTTCATAGCTATTGGATTCAACACCGCTCATAGTGCACGACCACGGCTGCCTGATCTCCCTAAAAAATTTTTTTTAAAGACCCCAAAAGTTGTTAATTGTCTAGTGTTTGGACCTTGTTCACACACCACAATGGTTCACTCACCAGTGAGGAGGTTCTTGATCCTCTTGTGTTCAGGATCTTGTTCAAACACCACAATGGTTCACTCACCAGTGAGGAGGTTCTTGATCCTCTTGTGTTCAGGATCTTGTTCAAACACCACAATGGTTCACTTACCAATGAGGAGGTTCTTGATCCTCTTGTGTTCAGGGTCTTGTTCAAACACCTCTCCTGTGAAGATGAGGGCAGGCTTCATGCCTGTGGAACACTTTGGGCCCTGAAAAATAATCATGATAATAAAGAAATGCTTTTTCTGAAGCACCGCTTCCCCAAGAAAAATAAATGAGCTTAAAGTGCTTCAGCTGAAACTACTGTAAAAGGTCTACAGTGGAACTACGACGCACATTATGCATAACTGCCTATTCAAAAATAAAAATGCAGAAATGACTGCACTTCAGTCCAGTTTATTCATCCAAGGGCATATAAATGTTAATCGGAAAAACACAGACCAAATATTGAAACAACAACAACAAAAACGACACATGCAAAACAGACATGCATCTCATTATTATCATAAATACTGCTTTCACTGGAAACAACTTCCAGAGTTTCTCCACTCTTCTGACTCATCACCTTAATAGTAACCAAGGCCATCACAGCTACCAGCACCACCACCAGGAAGACACAATACCAGCCCTTTCTCTTCCAGACTTGTGACAGGCAATGACAGGACTGCTTACGTTTGGACTTAAATGTAGCAAAGTCAGCATGGGCCATAACTTGTGTCAACCTTCAAATCATCATAAAAGGTCCTGTCAAGGTTAAAATCACCTCAGCAGATGGTATTCACTACTATAAGCTTTTAGAAGGCTTCAAATGGACCTTAAAAAGAAAGACAAAGTCAAACTCACTTTTATTTCCATCATGGAAACAAATTTGTCGATGCCAAACTCCACCATGTCCAAGACGTGACCATCAAAGAGGCGACCTGAACAAACCAAACCAAACAGAAGGCCACATGAATGAAGTGCACATAACCTGAACAAACCAAACAAAACACAAGGCATTATGGATATAATGGGGTGACCTGAACAAACCAAACCAAACACAAGGCATTATGAATATAATGGGGGTGACCTGAACAAACCAAACCAAACACAAGGCATTATGAATATAATGGGGTGACCTGAACAAACCAAACCAAACAGAAGGTATTACGGATATAATGAAGATGACCTGACCAAACCAAACAGAAGGCATTATGGATATAATGAAGGTGACCTGAACAAACCAAACCAAACAGAAGGTATTACGGATATAATGAAGGTGGTCTGAATAAACCAAACCAAACAGAAGGTCACATGGACACAGTGCAGGTGACCTGAACATAAGAGTATATACCCACAAAATTGTCTAAATACCCACATTACCTTCCCATAGCAAATTTATTGTCTACACACCTACAAAAAAATTATCTACATACCCACAACAAGATTGTTTGGTCGTTTTTTGGACGTGCTCCCAAACACAAACAGGGATGCATCTGCCTTGTTGGAAAAGAATTCCTGCAATGCAAACCAAGCATAAACCATGAAAGTCACAGTGAAAAACAAACATAATCTCACCAATGAAGTCTATCATAATCATGGGAGACGATCAGATAATGAAGCACTCAGAAATTTCATCTCAATCACAAGTGATCAGATATATGCTTGTCATTGTCATTCATTATTGTGCTTCACGTTTTAATTTTCATCTATTCAATCACATAATTGTTACTTCCTTTTAAACTTTCTTACAAAAGTTACACGAAAGTCAGAATAAATGTACCATTTTTAAGCAATAAAATAAAAGAGACTTCAGCATTAATTATATGTTTAAAAACAACCAAAAATACAGTTCATTCTTGGTAAATACCATTACCCAAATAATAAAAGCAATAGTCAATAGAATGGCTTTAATACCATTTTTAAATGCCACAAGTTTGCTTTAATAAATGAGTAATGAAACAATTTTATTTTAATGAAAATATGTACTCGAATTACTACTAGTACTAGTAGTACAACTACAAGGGAAGTGTTGTTTTTAGCAGAATTTCACATTAACAGTATTTACACTTACAATGTCCATTAAACTAGTCAACAAGTTTGTCTTCATAAGTTCACACAAAATGTCAGCTTAAGATGCTAATCAGGTAATTTCTCATTTCTATGATAATAAGTTAATAACAGTTAACATTCAACAAGCTAATTAATTCTACAAGTTATAACATGATTCACTAATCTGAATGCATACCAATTAACATGAACTAATCAACTGTATATTACTAATGTAATAGCTATGCATGCTCACTAGCCAACTAATGGTATGGCAGTGACACTACCTCCTGACTTTATCATAAATTACATACCAGTGCTGTTGTGTTGTCATCACTGTTCTTTTTTGCTAATTATATTAAGTATGAGAAAGCAGCCATCAAAAACCAAAAATACACACACAGAGGCACACAGACAAGACAGACAGAGATGACAATATTTGTCCTTCATAATCACCAGAGAGGTCTGGTCCTCAAACGGCCTTGTGATGTTTTTCCTGTCAAGAAATAAGCATTCAATGACTCATGGATTAATCATTTAATGACAAGGTTGAAAGTGAAACACAAAAGGACAACAACAAATCTATTTTTTTATTTTCTATTCAACAGTACCAGTACTACCACAACTTGAACCGCCAAGTGGGTTTCACAACACTGATTTACATCAACAAAGTATGAGACAATAGAAGCCTTCAAACTTATTCATGGAGTTCAGACATGCATGTTTGTCCAGTAAGTTCTGAACTCAAACATTTTTTTCACCAGTGCCTCCAAGGCAAACACTGCCACCCCATGTTAACTTAGTAGTAAGTAACTTGGTGTTTTATGTCCGGTTAACCAGTACAGTTATATCAGGGCAAAAGTTAACTTAGACTCAAACGTCAAAGATTTATCAACTCTCTCACACTGTCAGTGTCACTATGAGTATGAGTATGAATCTTTCTCTTTTTCATTTGTTTGTTTTTTGTCTGTTGTTCTTTATCTTTGGTGTTCCCTCCTTTCTGAATTATTTCTGTATTGCTGTGATCTGTAGCTTCTTTACACCTTGTCAGATACAGTACCATCTTAACTATCGCTCTCCTGCCATCAAATAATTGCAAGATGGACTGAGGTCAAAATTAATTAGTGGATGAGATAGACAGACAGAGACTGGGCCAAAAACATACAACTTTACAAGCAGGACAAATAGACAGATGTCAGGAAGTCAAGCAGACACTTACTTTTTGAATAAAACTGCATGTGGTTTCTTCAACATGTGCTGGAAAGAAAAAAAAACAGAGTTGTAATTGTTAGTATGTTACTGTATTAGATTTTCTCACAGCATCACATCTAACTTCAATAGTTCATAGTATGCTTTGGTGAGCTTCCCAAATTCGAATGTGCAGCATACCTGCTAGGTCTGGGCTGTTACAGTGTTAGTGTTACTAGAACTAGTGTACTGTTAGGTAGATCTCACTAACGAAAACAGTAATATTTCTACTAATATCATAGTATTAATAATCAAACAGCACAAACATTGAAACAAGATTTGTCACACTGATTCTGAGTATAAATATAAATGAAGCTCATCAAAACTAATTCACAATACAAGGGGCTGTCATTCTGAATGACACTCACCAAAACTAATTTAGTAGTACTTAGCACAATATGTGAAATAATCATCTTAAATGAAAGTCATCAAAACTATTGACTCTTTCTCTTCTGCTACCAATTTTAATAATTTTTTAATAGAACTGATCAACTGTGGCCAACAGAATCTGCAAAAAAACAAAAAGCCTGGTTGATGTTCCTCACCAGTTCTTTCAAGGCCTGAGTGACCAGCTGACTGGTGTTGCCTCCCTTGACCAGCATGCAGGTCTTGACATTTTCATGGATCTTCGGCTCTTTGTGCTCCAAGGCCCGCTTTCCTCTCTGTGTCTTCGGCTTTCTGAAAACAAATGTCACTAGCTGCTGTCAGATCAGTTAGTGGAACTTGGAACTAATGGAAGAAAATGGATGGTGGCAGGATTCCGATAACTGCAGATCTATGCCAAATAATGAATTACAGCAATACTTTAAATTAACAGGGAATTCATAGAGTGCTTTAAGTTTCAGAGGCTCAAAGCGCCTTACAACTTAAAGAAAAGCATGCAATGCACAAGTACCATATATATATATAATGTATACATGTACTAAACTACTATCACTAGCACTTACACTTACAGCCAGCACCCTGACACCAGCACTGGACACCATCAACTTCCCCTCTCTTCCTTCTACTTCTAATCACTTGCATGTATACATGTACTGCTTCCCTCTCTTCCTTCTACTTCAGATCATTTGCAAGTTGCATACATGTACTGCTTCCCTCTCTTCCTTCTACTTCTGATCACTTGCAAGTTGCATACATGTACTGCTTCCCTCTCTTCCTTCTACTTCATATCACTTGCAAGTTGCATACATGTACTGCTTCCCTCTCTTCCTTCTACTTCTGATCACTTGCATATATCATGTACTGCTTCCTTCTCTTCCTTCTACTTCAGATCATTTGCATACATGCACTGCTTCCTTCTCTTCCTCCTAGTTCTACTTCAGATCACTTGCATACATGTACTGCTTCCTTCTCTTCCTTCTACTTCAGATCACTTGCATACAATGTACATACATGTACTGCTTCCCTCTCTTCCTTCTACTTCAGATCACTTGCATACATGTACATGTACTGCTTACCTCTCTTCCTTCTATTTCTGATCACTTGCATACATGTACTGCTTCCCTCTCTTCCTTCTATTTCTAAATCTAATCACTTGCATTATACATGTACTGCTTCCCTCTCTTCCTTCTACTTCTGACCACTTGCATACACATACATGTACACTAGTAGTAGACTAGTACATCAGTATCACTATCAGCCCTCTTTGGAATCAATTACTGCCAGTCTCAATCTCAGCTTTCTACACCTTTTACTTCCAGACTAGCAGCAGCACTGCCCACTGTTACTAGTGTAATGGTGTGGAGTGGTCAAAGGACAAGACACAGGCAGCGGAGTCAATAAAGTGGAGACCACAGCAGGCGTATGGCAGCAATCAGTTTTTACTTGTTCAGCCGCAGACAGTTTTCAGCACACACACAAAATCATCATGCTCACGCATAGATAAGAGAACGCCACGAGCCACAGGGAACACACGCTATCGCTACAGTAAAATCGCCCCTCTGGACCACAAAATGGCTGACAATTGTGTTTCCCTGGCCCGCACAAATACACTTTCCTCTACAATAACTAAACTAATTAAAACATCAAAAACATCAAATAAAAGCTACAGTTACAATCTTTTAAACCGTATAAACAAAATGTACACACATGACTTATTTTATTTACAACAAGAGTGGGAAGCGTGGCTTGCGCCTGTCTATATACAGTTTCGTACAACTAAATCACAACTAACACAATGTACAAAATATAAATGTCACTAAAACTTACATCGGAATAAAGAGCACGCTCCCATGGTTAAAATGGTACATAACAATTACAATACAACGCTCTGTAAGAGAAGCAAGACAAACTCAAAGACTAGCATTAAAACAATCGGTGCGAACTTTCGCCTGGGGCGCGTAACCTTAGTCGCAGCAGCGCTGATAGTGAGATTAAGTAGTCTATGAATACAACTTAGCTTCTACAGTACACAATACTTAATAAGTTAATTTCAGCCCAAAATAAACACTAAACATGAAGTCAGCTAAGCAAAATACTATACGACAACGCATTGATCGACACAGAATTACTTTAATCAAATCAAAACAACATTTCACTACCATTTACTAGTACTAACCAAAGCGCGCCATGCAGACGACGGCTATAAAAGAATGGACCTAGAGAGGCATCGGCTACTAATTAAGCTCGATCCGGTGTCTGAATAAACGTTAAATAAACATTCTAAGATGCCAAATTATATTATACATAGCTTAGTGCATAAAAAGGACTAGATAGACAAAGAGTAGGTAAACAAACAAGCGGTCAAAATGTTAAGGGAGAAAAACAGATTTGAAAAAGGCGCGCACTGGCGGCTATCGCCGGTCGGCTGTGTGAAGGCCATGTGGCGTTACGCCACATGCCGCGCTTCAAAACAAAAGCGTTGTCTGCTCCGGTTCCCGGGTTACTAAAGTACAGTAATGAAATTGCATTGATCCGTTAAGCGGGGCGGGATTATTGTAAAAACATACAAAGAGCACTTGCTCACACTAGTACTGTGTGTAGTAGTAGTACAGTAGTACTGGTTCTACTGCTACTACTACCTGGGGTAGTACTAGTAGTAGCAGTAGAACCAGCAGTCAGCATAAGCTGAATAAAATAGTTATATAGCCAATACAGTGATAGATACTATTACTAGTGCCCGTGGGAATACTAGGATGTCACCCTCAGAATGATATTGTGATAAGTGATGATAAAATCATAACAGATAAGAGTTAAGGCCTGAGTGATAATGATTATTATTAATTATGCTGTAGGCTGTAGATCATTCTGTCAATGAAGATCAACAGAAACAACAAAACTGTGTTGTTGTTTTCCTGCAGATGATGACCAGTTTTCCAAACTGAAGGCTGTTTTCCTGGCAACTGGGAGAGGATGCCGGCAAGACCTTCCTCTGGTTGAAGTGGACAACCGACTGTTAGTGCAGCTGCTTCTCCCGAAAGATGAGGGATCCAAGACTTTGGATGAGACTGCATTCTTCCAGCAACTTCTCAAACCAGATCTGGTCAAGACAGTGCTGCTTTCTCGTCTGCGGTATTTATGGTCAACAGACTGAAGGAGCTGTTTGGAGGCGAGCCACTTCCAGAATTCCACCTCTTCACGGCCATGGCAGCTGCCAGCAGCGATGTCAACAAGTGGAAGAGGAATCTGACCCAGGAGATGTCGACTGAACCAAATGATGAATCAGAACCTGATGAACCTGAGTTTGAAACCAGCTTCAGATTTCAACAGGAGGGTGACATTGTGGCAGTCTACAATGTAGAAGATTTCTTTTTCAGCAAAGTCACCAGGATCATCAGTGAGGAAGAGGCAATAGTCAATTTCTTGGAGAAGGCGGCAGTAAAGATGGATTTGTTGTGTACAGGTGGCCATGCTCTGAAGATTACACTCAAATCTCCTCCGCAGTTGTGTTTGCCAAGAATCTGCAACTTGCACCTTCATCATTGTCTCCAGGAATGTTCGTTCTTTGTTGAATCTCGCAGGAATTTATTTGGCAGATATCAAGCACTCAGATGCTATTTACAGTGAAATCACCTGTAGACCGTGTCAACTGACTCCAAATCACAGCCTTGTAGGCCTGTGTGTTCATGGATGATAAAGGTGATACTGCTGTACCATGTTTTCTTTAGCATACACGTCCTTTTTCTGCTGTGAAAAGTGAAGATTTTGCAGACTTTAAGACTAACACTCAAAATAAGTGCAAATGCTGCTGCAAGTGTACTTCACACTTAGTTTAATGTACATGCAAAGTTTCATGGCTGTATCTGTAGTAGTTTTCAAGTTATGAGTTAAAGTATGAAAACCATTAGATTTGTCCTTTTTTTCCACTGTGAAAAGTGAAGTTTTTGCAGGCTTTAAGATCTATCACTCTCAGAATAACTGCAAATGTTGCTGCAAGTGTACTTCACACTTAGTTTAATGTACATGCCAAGTTTCATTGCTGTATCTGTAGTGGTTTTCAAGTTATTACCAGTTAAAGTGTGGCAACCCACATATTTGTGTTTTTTCCGCTGTGCAAATTGAAGATTTTGCCAACTTTAAGACCCTGTAGCTTTAAAAGTAAGAGTCAGAGCTGCTTAGAAAAAAATAAGTGCAAAGACTGTGATAAACCCTGCTTGGAAATCCATTGGGAAAGCTGTCATTGCCATATGTTACCCACTGTGTGGTGTCAAAAGTGCTCTTTCATGCAAATTGGCAAGCTCGGAATTGCTTTTTGGAGCAACTTCAGCCCTCTGCCTATGTTTTATCTTTCTTTGCTGACCATATGATTTAGCTGTGACAAAGTGCAACCAAGGTATACTTTTGAAAAGTGTAAGTATTTGGATTCTCCCATGTTCATGAGAACCACTATGGGGGGGTAAATTTGAGAAAATGTAATAAACTGTTTATTGTCGTGCAAAACTGTATTTTCGAATGGCTATATCTTTGGAACTAATTAAGATAAACAGTTACTTTTTCCCCCCATTTTCTTGTATCAATATGGCCTGTCTGAAAATGCATAAATTAAATTGCTGTTGTAAAATTTAAATTTTGGCTGCCGCTACCTAATTATCAGACTGGCTACCGTTAGCAAAGCAGAAATCCACTTATAATTTTGAACTAGAAATGCTGGTCAACATACTATTAAAGTTTGAGAATTTAATTACGATCGTTGAAAAAGTTATTAATAATATTATGAAGTTGACTGTTTTCTCAGCATCTCAGTTACCTCCCCTGATGAATAATTTTGATCACGAAAACAGCCATCGCCACGAATTTACGTCAAAGGTTCGTCCCCCCCAAATAATACTGTTCCAGAAGACATCAGAGAATGTATTTCAATGACTATTTTTGTGAAACTTTGGCGTATTTTGGCAATATTTAGGAGAACAAGCGAGTGATCGACAACTTCCGGTTAGTCGTATTTGTAAACAAAGACAGAACTATGAGTCGGTCGAGAAAATCGTAAGATTTTAGGCAAATCCTGCAAGAATGAATCAAAATATCATATAAAAATGCTAAATTATGAGATAAACTATCACCAAATTCAGTAAACTGGAGCCAGGTGAAGAGAATACTCACGAATCTTGTGCCAAAACTCGGCAATCGAGTCACAAAAACTCCACGCGGTCGATGCCATCTTGGATGAACTCAATTTGAAAAAAGCGCCTTTATTGCGGTCTTTTATTGGCTTGTGAAAGACCCACAGGTCATCAATCCTTTAGCCCCATACCTCAATCGAAAGGGTACGGATTCAGCTTCATTTTGTGGGTGTGTTTTTTTTTAGACATTTGAGGGAGTTTTGTGGTTTAAAATTATATTTTTTTGCGAGTTTCCGACTAAAATGCATTCTAGCGACCAGAGATGTTTGTAAACGACCACGGCGTTTACACCACTGGAATCGGCATTCAATTTCCGATCCAGTAATACCACATATTGCTGTGTAGAACGCGTATCGCTTTGTCACCAAGCGGATAAACACATCGACTGTTTTCGTTCAAGTCTCGGACCGCGTGATCGGCACAGGACAAACGGCAAATACCTCCCGTAGAAAATCAACTGGCGATTTTTCGAGGTACATTGCATGCAAACATAAAAACAACCATAAGAATGCGAAGAAAACGTTCCTTTTATTCATATAATTTCCAAGAGGATACATTCAGAGACTGTGGAGAAATTAGTGACTGAAAACAGTGAAATGCAGTACAATTAAGCAAAGTTCCGATGTTCCCGCATAGGCGATGAGAGGCTGCCGCTACCTACTCAGATCAGCCCCTTGGCCTTGCTAAAAGTAAAACTCGTAAAACTAAAACTTTCTGTTAATATAATAATAAACTCCACCTCTGGAAACGGAATTTTGCCCTGTTATTAGTGTTAAGTGTTATTGTGTTAATAAAAGTTATTGCTTCGTGAATGAAAATCTAAATCATGGGGGGGCGGGGGGGGGCAATTTTTGTTTATTATTTATATATTATAATTTATATTATTAGTAATCATTTTACATTTGATGTTAATTGTTATTCATGAACATCCTGCTGGGCATGTAGTAAAATTCTGATTAGTATATTATATATTATACTATATCCTACGACTGTATGAACTACATAGTACATCATGGGACCAGACTGATTCATGAATAAACTTTATAATTATTTAATAGCTAAATTTATTTCATCTCATTGATAATGATACTTTGATAGATACTCCATAAGTCCATTACATCCCCTTACGTCCTCAGTGTGAACGCAAACCTCTAATTCTAAACACAGATAGTGGTCACATACAGAGAAGAAAAGGAAGAAGAGGAAACATCCGGTATCAAGACGTGTGAAATACAACTACAAAAATTACAGTAACTGTATTACTAGTTACTTTGTAAAGTCTACAACTGTACAACTACAAGCCTGCAACTGCAAGTGAACGTTTTTTTCAAATGCGATTGGGCTGCCCAACCACAACCAACAGTCTTGATCTGATCCTTTATAGTTATTATACTACAGCAGGAACATACAACAACACACTTACACAATACTGTGCGCCATTGTAAAACGACAGATCTGTGTGTACACAAAACAGCAAAAAACAGACTTGTGATCTGGCTTGCCACACGTGGGTTGACGGAAGTACGTAGGGGAGGTAAGCGACAGGAAGTAGATCTAACGTCATCAAAATATGTGCTCGAGTTACTCGTAGCAACAACGCAACGCGTCTGTCGAACAGGCCGCTTGATGTTTGGTCAAGACATATTTCTGCATAACTGTGTTGACTGACCCAACCACCGCTGTCCACAGGTTAAAGGGCTCCTATAGACGTGAGTTTTCCAACAGTTCTTTCAGTTATTCTAATACACATTTGCCAAAAAATCGGGCTAAATATTTGTCTTCAAAACAGAAGACCCGTATTCCATTTCAGGTCAAGTGGGGATGGCACGATGGATGTCCACAGGCAGGCGACTTCTCGCCATTGTTGATAATGAAAGAGATTAACATGAGCCCCAAACTCTCACCTCCCCCAGAAAAGGTGGTAGCACTTTTCCATCACAGTAATGTCTTCGCAGGCAGACCGGCGATTATTGGGAACGGTGGGAGGGCGGGGGGGACTGGAAGAGATTGAGGGAAGCGAGGGGTTGCGAGAGAGAGAGAGAGAGAGAGAGAGAGAGAGAGAGAGAGAGAGAGAGAGAGAGAGAGAGAGAGAGAGAGAATGTGTGTGTGTGTGTGTGTGTGTGTGAGAGAGAGAGAGAGAGAGAGAGAGAGAGAGAGAGAGAGAGAGTGTGTGTGTGTGTGTGTGTGTGTGTGTGTGTGTGTGTGTGTGTGTGTGTGTGTGTGTGTGTGTGTGAGTATGCATGTGTGCGTGTGTGTGTACACATGCATGTGTGTGGATCAGGGGTGAGTGAGGGATAGAGTGAGACATGAAGTGAACCATTAAATTGTGTATTGTTGTAATGTTTCATATATAGTGCTTTCAGCCTCACCTGTACAGTCATAAAAGGATTTGGCACATTAGAAATATGCATTT
>OY757544.1:26722015-26770045 GCA_963584105.1 Alviniconcha strummeri | reverse complement strand
AGCGCACAATAAATGCCCATTATTATTATTATGGGTGCATATGTTTGTTTCCAGGCCCATGGAGTGTTTATTGACAGCCGTGTAGCAAGTGCACCTGCCAGTGTCTTGCCTCGAGGGAAGCCATTGCTGCACAAAATACAACCCAAAGACCCAGTGGAGCTGGAAAATCATGGCTATGTGAGTTTTCTGTTTTTATCCTCAATGGTTTGATTTCATTGTGCATGATGTGTTTAGGGTTAGGGTCAAGATTTGTGGTAATGTAATGTAAAACATGGCTATGTGAGTTCTCTTTTTTTATCCTCTGTGGTTTGATTTCATTGTGCGTGATGTCTTTAGGGTTAGGGTAAAGTTTAGTGGTAATGTAAAATCATGGCTATGTGAGTGCTCTTTTTTTTTATCCTCTGTGGTTTGATTTCATTGTGCATGATGTCTTTAGGGTTAGGATAAAGTTTTGTGGTAATGTAATGTAAAATCATGGCTATGTGAGTTTGTTTTTTTTGCTTTTTTTATCCTCCATGGTTTGATTTCATTGTGCATGATGTCTTTAGGGTTAGGGTCAAGTTTTGTGGTAATGTAATGTAAAATCGTGGCTATGTGAGTTCTCATTTTTATTCTCCTTGGTTTGATTTCATTGTGTGTGATGTCTTTAGGGTTAGGGTAAAGTTTTGTGGTAATTTAATGTAAAATCATGGCTATGTGGGTTCTCTTTTTTTATTCTCCATGGTTTGATTTCATTGTGTGTGATGTCTTTAGGGTTAAGGTAAAGTTTTGTAGTAATGTAAAATCATGGCTATGTGAGTTCTCTTTTTTTATCCTCTGTGGTTTGATTTCATTGTGCATGATGTCTTTAGGGTTAGGGTAAAGTTTTGTGGTAATGTAATGTAAAATCATGGCTATGTGAATTGTCTTTTTTACCCTCTGTGGTTTGATTTCATTGGGCATGATGTCTTTAATGTTAGGATTGTTTTGCGGTAATGTAATGTAAAAGAGTATTTGTAAGGCGCTTACACCTAACCTGAGCCCAAAGCATGGTGTCTTTTTTATATTGTTAATTTGTTTTGCTTATTACTTTTGGAGACTGACAGAAGATCATGATTTAAAAAAAATCTGTTTGGTGATAGACACAGAAATGGTCAACTGCGAATAGACTTGAGTCCATGTAAAATATATGACATTGTTTTACCTATGACGCAGTAACCTGGCTATAGTAAAGGTTTTCTGGGGTTTGGGTTCACAGGGCCAAACAATCTTGTGTACTTTGTGTTGTCAGTGTCTACACATAAAGAACTACATGCATTCACTGTTGAATAGTGTGTGTGACCTTTGGCAACAATCAAGTGATCTACATCTGCCATGGGATGCACAGATGCACAGAAATTAAGGTCCCTTCTGATGAGATATACAGTTAAAAGTTCTGAACAGGTCAGAATATAGCTTTGCATGCTCCACCCACTTCCAGGAATTCTGCCTTTCTAATTTGTACATACTGACTTTGTTCAACTTCATTTTCCCCCAAATCTTTTTCAACCATAGAGTGATATGTAACATGAACTGTAAATAACCTTTTTAGTTGTAATTTGATATAAAAAAATATAAAAAATATATAATTGTTTTGTTTGTTGCTCTGATACTTTGTGGTAGACCAATAGTTATAAATACCAAGAGTAACATGTAACCAGATGACCCAGTGACCCTATAACCTACTGACCCATGGTGTTTCCAACTGCAGGGCCTGCCTACATGGTGACAGAAACAAAAGAGAGGTTCAAGGGCAAACAGGCTCCTCATGACTGTAAGTCTGCCACTTCTCAATATTGATTGGTTGCTTGCTTGTCTTCTTGCTTGCTTGCTTGGCTGGCTGGTTGGCTGGTTGGTTAGTTTTTCAGTCCAGTGGAACTTTTTACTTTATTTTTTAAAGACCTCATTGAAAATCAAGTCTCTCAAGTGATATGTGTGTGTGTGTGTGTGTGTGTGTATGTGTGCATGCATGTATGCATGTGTGCATGAATGTGTATGTGCGTACATGTATTGTGCTTGTGTCTGCACAGGCAGCAGGCTGGAGACAGATACAGACAGGCAGAGAGACAGATAGACAGACAGGCGCAGAGAGAGACAGATAAGCAGACAGAGAGGCAGCCAGAGAGAGAGAGAGAGAGAGAGATAGACAGACAGGCAGACAAAGAGAGAGAGAGAGAGCAGACAGACAGAGAGGAACAGAGAGACAGAAGCAGACAAACGAGAGCTGGTGAGTGAGAGACAGACATAGACAGAGACCCAGAGTTCCATGGAGGGAGAGCTGGAGTAATGCATGCTGTTTCTGTGTGTTGCAGGGCTGGTTCACAAGTCGTCCAACAGGCATCAGCATTACAAAGACCAGCTACAATCCATGGCTCTACCCAGGTAAGCTCTTCAGCAAATCTGAAGTTCCCCCTTGTCATGCCTCCACATGCGAAGCACGTACATTTACGTACATAAATGGGGCTTATTTCCCCTTCTCACTTGCTTTTTTCCCTCTTGTGTCTCTGCACAATTTTCACAATATGGACAAGGGGGAGGGGGGAGGGAGTGTGCATGAGAGAGAAAATAATGTTTTGGTGTTGTTGTTGTTGTTGTTGTTGTTGCTGCTGCTGCTGCTGCGCTGTTGTTGTGCATAGTTGCTGTGTCTGCCAGTCTGTGGGTGTTGTGATTCACTGAGTCTGAACAGGTGTGTGTCCATGTCTTGTCTGTCCAACCATATATCCATGTGTGACCTTCTAAACCTATAACGGGATTTCATGGACACTATACCATGACAAGAAGACAAGATGTCAAACTTTGCAGAGGGATGGCACTGATTAATTAGCTTTGTCTGATCTTTGGCGGTTTCCAATACAAAGCCGTTCTGCAGTAACATTGTTTTAGGGATTCCTGAGTAAAGTTGCTTTTTACGAGGTTTCTGGGAAAATGTTGCTTGTAGGGTTTTCAGCATAAAATTTGTTTGCTTTTTGCAGGGAGATGAAGTGAATGCTGGTGTGACTGATCCGTCGGAAAGGGGTTCTGGCTTCACCCGAGAGACAGCCAAGCCACTGTATGTCCACAGAGTGCCTTCTGATGTGAGTCAACTTTCCAGAACTTCATTGACCTTGACCATATTGCTTTACGTCCACAGAAGCAACGTTGCTTATTAGGGACAGGGACAGGGGGGAAGGGGATGAAAGTGTGAAGGCTCAACCGCGGACACTGCCCAAAAAGACTGGAGAGACTGTGAAGCACTGCCCAAACAATGGAAGTGTTAAGGTGGTGTCCCCTCGCCATTGCTCAGCGACTAGTGCACTGTGCAATTGCTGTTTCAACTGCCGTGCTTGGGCAGAGTCACAAGGACAATGTCCACTGCACTGCTGTTGAGGAACACCCTGAAGCAAAAGAAGTCCAACTATCGCAGCCCAGTTCCACCTCCTTGCTCATGATCTCTTCTGGGCTGAGGGTCCAGCTCCACCTCCCTGCTCTTGATCTTGCCTGGAACCCTGTGTAATTGTGTGGAGCTTCATTCACTGATATACACCACTTGTATTTTATACAGTGTTTCAAGCTGTCAATAACTCAGCGGAAAAGCTTCAGCCAATCAGAACATCACAAGTAAGATTTGGCGTCAGAAACCCGAGGAGGGGACGCCATGTTTGTCCCTCATAATAAAGCATAGTAACAGAGCAGAAGACTGTCGGATTCTAAACAAAACCTTTGAAATAAGTAAAAGTGTTTGATATTTCATCTTGACCATGGGCTTTTTTGTTTGGAATCAGGCTTAAATCATCATTCATTCAACCAGCCAACCAGTCAGAGCAAAAGCTTGTGCAGCCATAAGTAATGGAGGGAGGGTTTAGAAATTAGTGTTGAACCCTTCTTTGTATTTCACTCCCCCCCCCCCCCCCCCGCCCCCCAACCATTTGCTTTTGCTTGTTTCAAATGCAGCTTGCACATGGGTACTGTCAGAGCAGTTCCCTATTAGTTCACAGTTACTATCACCATCACCATCTTCAGGGGAACATTTAACAACAGTATATTCTCCATAGGCAACTGATGTCTTGTTTGAACCAGAAAACTACACCCTCTTGGACAAATGGAGTAAACAACAACACAGCATGGGTCATTCTGGTCCCCATAACAATAATAATAGGCAAATTACATAGCACTTTCAGAGACACAAAGTGCTTTACAACTTCTTCTTTTTAAAACATGTAATGCGTAAATGCACACACACACACACACACACACACACACACACACACACACACACACACACACACACACACACACACACACGTACACACGTACACACACACACACATACACACACACACACACACACACACACACACACACACACACACACACACACACACACACACACACACACACACACACACACACACACACACACACACAAGAGGCTCATAGAATACTGACAAGAATTTTGTGACATGCCCTCCTAATTTAACGTTGGTTTACATCATGTCATTTCAGGTCATGTCAGTAATCTCCTGTGTCTGGTCCATCCATCTCATCGCCACATTTTTTACATCGTGTCATTTGACAGCAGCTACCATACTTTCTTCTCCATGACCATCAGAAGAATCTATGATCAGTTCCCAAAGATGTGTGGTACTGATAGGTGATATCCCCAAAGATGTGTGGTTAGTGATAGTTGTTATTTCGGATCTTGATGCAGGCATATGATAAACTTGAGGACACAACCAAGCCAAAGCTGGACTGGATGAAAAAGAACGACCCCATGGAATACCTCAATGTGACACATCCCAATAACCACACCAGGTCAGTATGTTGAATACTTCAATGTGATGCACCACAAATTATGTCTGCCTCAGAGTATTAGACACTCACCTAAATACACCAGCTATTGGCCACAGCTATGGTATCTGGTGGTGGATCACAGCACCCAGTCCCCCCAGTAAGCTATACTGTCTGGTTGTCACAGCACGCAGTAAGCTATGCTGTCTGGTTGAGTCACAGCACCCAGCCCACCCAGTCAGCTATGCTGTCTGGTTGTCACAGCACCCAGTAAGCTATGCTGTCTGGTTGAGTCACAGTACCCAGTCCACCCAGTAAGCTATGCTGTCTGGTTGAGTCACAGCACCCAGTCCCACCCAGTCAGCTATGCTGTCTGGTTGACTTACAGCACCCAGTCCCACCCAGTCAGCTATGCTGTCTGGTTGAGTCACAACACCCAGTCAGCTATGCTGTCTGGTTGAGTCACAGCACCCAGTCCCACCCAGTCAGCTATGCTGTCTGGTTGAGTCACAGCACCCAGTCCCACCCAGTCAGCTATGCTGTCTGGTTGACTTATAGCACCCAGTCCCACCCAGTCAGCTATGCTGTCTGGTTGAGTCACAACACCCAGTCAGCTATGCTGTCTGGTTGAGTCACAGCACCCAGTCCCACCCAGTCAGCTATGCTGTCTGGTTGAGTCACAACACCCAGTCAGCTATGCTGTCTGGTTGAGTCACAGCACCCAGTCCCACCCAGTAAGCTGTCTGGTTGACTTACAGCACCCAGTCCCACCCAGTCAGCTATGCTGTCTGGTTGAGTCGCAACACCCAATCAGCTATGCTGTAAGGTTGAGTCACAGCACCCAGTCCCACTCAATAAGCTATGCTGCCTGGTTGAGTCAGCACCCAGCCCACCCAGTAAGCTATGCTGTCTGGTTGACTCACAGCAACCAGTCCCACACATTAAACTATACTGTCTGGTATTGGTTCACAATACCCAGTCCCACGCATTAAACTACATTATCTGGTGTTGGATCAGAACACCCAGCACCACCCATCAAACTATGAGTCTGGGGTTGGGTCACAGCACCCAGTTTAACCAAAATTCAGCTCAGCTGAAGTAAAGAACAGTCCTTTCCCCAGTACCAAGATGTGTAATTGTGGACTGTGTACTAGCTGTGACCTTCATGGTCAGTACAAAGATGTGTAACTGTGTACTGTGTACTAGCTGTGACCTTCATGGTCAATACAAAGATGTGTAATTGTGTACTGTGTATTAGCTGTGACCTTCATGGTCAATACCAATATGTGTACTAGCTGTGTCCTTCATGGTCAGTACCAAGATGTGTAATTGTGTACTGTGTATTAGCTGTGACCTTCAAGGTCAGTACCAAGATGTGTAATTGTGTACTGTGTATTAGCTGTGACCTTCATGGTCAGTACCAATATGTGTACTGTGTACTAGCTGTGACCTTCATGGTCAGTACAAAGATGTGTCATTGTGTACTGTGTGTTAGCTGTGACCTGCATGGTCAGTCCAAAGCTGTATAATTCCCTCTTTGTCCTTATCCACCAGCACCCAGAAAAACCAGTTCCTGGGACAGCAGAGACCAGACCTGTCCCACCCGGACAGACTGAACCGCACTAAGATGGGCTGGCAGGAGTTGTCTGGCTACAGCGAGAACTCCGACCGCTTTGTCAAGGTCATGGATGATCCTCGACGATTCGTCACTCACTACATGACCAGGTATTTTGTATTCTTTACTGTCCATTTGAGAATCAGCAAAGAAAGGAGTTAATAGACGATTTCTGGAAATAACAGGCAAAGATAATTTGACGGCGTTTTCTTACTCTGGAAGAGTGAAGTCCCCTGAATGGAAGTGGCAGCGGAGAAGAGCTGATCTGTGACACTTTGAGATCTTCAGGCATGGACCTATTATAATTTATACTAGATTACCAGCTGGGGGAACCTAGCTACTCTCCAATCTGTACATTCCCCGCAAGCAGTGAGTGTTTGATCGGCATTTCTGATGCTTTTCCTGCCTTTTGTTTACGGGTATCCGTCATCTTCCCCACGTGCTCACTGTACCCCCCAACAAAAGCGTGCCTACTCTGCGCTACACCCGCAGGCATGGACCTATATATACAGGTCCATGCTCAAAGGCTTTTACCGAGTGCAGTCCGTAGGATTTCCGAAGATTGTCTATTAGCACTCGAAAGACGTCACACAAACCTCTGGTGGAGGATGTGGCTGTGGTGGAGTTTATGTACTGGTTATTTACTTGCATGCCAGGTGAGAGTTACTGTAGTTGACCTGGATCTCTTTCATGTTTGTGTGTCTTTTGTGTGCTAACTAACTCTGTTGCATGCCTTGTCTGATTTTTCTTTTACATATATATTAACCCACTGCCCTGCCTCCGATCACGTTGGTTATAATTTATGTGCTTAAAAAAAACAAAAACAAAAAACATTATTATCAAAACCTGGATTAGGTTACAGATACAATGCTGCTTTTGACTATATTCAAGGGAGATGATAGTCATGTTCCCTGTAGTCATGTTCCTGACTGAACCAAAACAAAATGTTTTCCTGTTCCTTTCACACTTGCTGACTTTCTCCAAACTAGGTTCAAGGATGATACACCCCAAGGCCTGAACAGAGAGGTCACACACGAGGAGGACTGCAGCCCCAGAAGAGGGACGGTTTCACCATGAGCACTGGAGTGCACAGCTACGGCCCTGAAATCGACACCACAGAAACCCTCCGTCGCTTGGAACCATACCAGTCAAGGTCAGTCACAGGCGGTCAACTGCCATCACAGCAAAATGTTCATGCTGATCATCTTGGATCTTGCATAAATTAATATTTTAAAACTGTGTGACGATGATCTAAACCCACAAAAGGTTCAAGAGAACACTATTTATTAAGACAAAAACACTATCTGCAAATTTTGGGGGTAATTTTTGGGGTAATCCCTTTGACAAGCTACAAAACAACACTTAAATGGTGGGGGGGGGGGCGGGGGGGGGGGGGGGAAATTAGATGAAAAGCTAAACCCCTTATCTGTTTTCGATTGAGCTGTGTCATTTTCCTGTCCAGTATTTGGAAGAATGTTGGCATGACCTAGCTAGTTAGAATGCTAGCAGTCATTCTTGTTTCAGATGTGCGTGTGTGTGTGTGTGTGTGTGTGTGTGTGTGTGTGTGTGTGTGTGGTGTGTGTGTGTGTGTGTGTGAGTGTGTGTGTGTGTGTGTGTGTGTGTGTGTGTGTGTGTGTGTGTGTGTGTGTGTGTGTGCATGTGTGTGAGACCATGAAAATGGGTCAGAGCCTCTGAAATTGGTATGGATGTGTAATGCTGGACAGGTCATCATGAAGCGGAATTACAAAGGACTTCTGAGAAAATGCCAGGCCTCAATTGTTTTCCTCCATTTTTGACCTGCATCAGTTATCTCCCTTAACAACTTTTGTGATCATGTGGGTAAAAGATTTGCACTTATTTTTGGGGATAAAATCATTTGTATGTATAAATAATAAGCTTGAACACATGTATAAATCTAAGTTATACCTTTGTTGTTTATAGGAGCATAAAAGCGAGAGACCAGTTTTATGATGACCACAAGTACGACAGCAAGAAGCATGTGTTGACTGCAGTGGCCTAGACCCCTGGACTTGTGTACAACATGGTCAGTGACTGTGGCTTCCTGCTGATCATGCACTACTGGGTTTCACTTTCATCACAGAATGCACAGATTGTGCGAAGGAGTCATACATATCACATGACACACCTGATCCATTGGTGAACATTTTGACCATCTGGTTTCTGAAACAGCAGTTGAGTTCTGCACTTATGTAGAACTCTTATTTTCTTGACAGCAAATGAGTGGTTACCAGCAAAAAAGGCAAGACTCTAAGATGTAATGATGAAGAGTGATATTTGATTCTTCTCTTGATTAGGCCTTGGGTGTTTGGTACAAGTATACATTGAGAAACACACTGAAAAATCAGAATATGTGAAGCTGTCTTTTGATTACATGCATTTTTTGAAAGGGTTGAAAAAATACATAGATACTGATTGCCTGGGCATCTCTCATGTCAAAGAGAAGTACTGAACTGGAGCAGTGCATCAACACTGCATTACAATGAAAACCTAATACTTCATGATCAACTGACATGAAACGTCTCAAAAGTCCCCATTTTTAAAATTTTTATTTTGAAGTTGAAACTAGGCATAATTTTTATTTATCTATTTATTTTATAATTTTGCCATTGCCTGTCTCAATCTGTGTGCCAACCATGTGCTGTTTTTTTGATCATCAAAGTACAGATGTTGTGACAACTTTGCCAGCTTATGCTGGGTTATGCCTATTTATTTCCTCATCGCTTTCGTTTCGCTTTTAACAACAACAAAATGTTAGGGCAACAATACACAAAACTAATTTCTACTGACAAATGAAGGCTGAAAGGGAAACAATCAACATGGTCAAAGTAAGTCTTCAGCACTGCAGTCCCAAAGAACATGCAAAAAGATGAGTCATTTTTTTGCATTAAACCTAGAATATCCAACAGGCCCTGTATAGGTGGTAAGTACAGACCATGCAACGTCACTGGTATTATTAGGCACTGAAACCCATAAATAGCATCATGTTCAGTGCATTATTCAGTACAGTAAAAAATGATGCAACTATTATAACAATTCAGTATTAATTCTGCGAGGAAAATTTTGCATGTCTGATGCAACTATTCATTTCTGAAATCACATGTATTTTTTGAACTGGAATGATGCACTCCAACATTTTTGTTTAGCCTGTTCTTTTCTCTTCCTTCAGTTTTTAAGATGAGGATCATTTTTACAACTCTGTATAACATTTTTATTTATTTTGATATTATTATTTGCTTGTTGCATTTTACAAAACAAATGACGGTTGTTTTGGATTACTGCTGATAAAACCTGGCATTTTGATACTTGTGTTGTCACATTTGACATTTTTAAATAATCAAGATCATCTACACAAATGCAATTGTTATAGATTTGTACATGTGTACAGTATTGCAATAGCTGCACATTTGTTGTGATTGTAAGATTCTGGTGTGTTTCATATTCAGACATTTTATTAAAATGAATCATGGTCATATTATCATCTTTATCAGGAGAGATGACTTTTTAAATGCTGTATAAATTATGAAGTCATCAACTCAACATTATCAGATGTGTAAATATATAGTGAATTTCCTACTTTTGTCTTTTTCTGTGTAACACGTTTTTGTTTTAAGTGCAGTGTTTGGCATATATCTATTTTTAGTTGCTAAGGTTGACAAGTCACCATTCACAATGAACAAACTGAAGTTACGAAGTTGGTTACATTATGTTACTAGCCAGTGACAAGCTGAAGATTATAAACTATAAGATCATAACCAAATAAATTAGAAGAAGCAGAGCAGGGATGGGTGCGAAGCAGAAGAGTGCACAGAATTGTATTCTCAGGTCTATGTGCAGTTTGTACATTCTGCTATATGTAACGCAAATTAAAATTTTTGCTAGTGTTCTAAGGCACCAGCTAATCTGTACCCTTATACACATGCAAAACTAAATCACACCCAAAGAAAATACAAACTGTTCACACACACACACATGCACACACACACTGACGCAGTCAACAGGGGACCTATCTTGTCTCGACTGACAAATCTAGTGTTCCATGCACCTTTTTTAACTGTAGGACTAACCCAGCACAACACACTTGTGAAGTAGTGTTAATAGTGTAAAGAGTACAGCCACAATATACACTGCACAGTATTACTTTTAAAATTGATACAAAGCTGCACTGCACACCTTTTACTGAAGTATTGTTACTTGTGAAGCTGTGTCTGGTGTACCACATCAACACATTGTGAGTGGTTACATTCCAATGCTGTACACCTTTTACTGAAGTATTGTTACTTGTGAAGCTGTGTCTGGTGTACCACATCAACACATTGTGAGTGGCTACATTCCAGTGCTGTACATCTTTTACTGAAGTATTGTTCCTTGCAAAGCTGTGTCTGGTGTACCACACTGATACATTGTGAGTGGTTACATTCCAATGCTGTACATCTTTTACTGAAGTATTGTTCCTTGCAAAGCTGTCTGGTGTACCACATCAACACATTGTGAGTGGTTGCATTCCAATGCTGTACATCTATTACTGAAGTATTGTTCCTTGCGAAGCTGTGTCTGGTGTACCACATGGATACATTGTGAGTGGTTGCATTCCAGTGCAGTACAATCTGTTACTGAAGTATTGTCCCTTGCAAATTGTGAGAATTCCAATGCAGTACATCTATTACTGAAGTAGTGTTCCTTGCAAAGCTGTGTCTGGTGTACCACACTGATACATTGTGAGTGGTTGCATTCCAGTGCAGTACATCTATTACTGAAGTATTGTTCCTTGCAAATTGTGAGAATTCCAGTGCAGTACATCTATTACTGAAGTATTGTTCCTTGCAAAGCTGTGTCTGGTGTACCACATGCAGACATTTTGAGAGGCTATATTCAACACAGCACATCTCTTACTGAAGTATTGTTCCTTGCAAAGCTCTGTCTGGTGTACGTACCACATTGACACCTTGTCAGTGGTTAAGTCCAGCACAGCACAGCTTTGATTATATGTACATGTAGATACAGTAAGCAGCTAGTCTGTGGTCAAGTGCACGTGTTGACGTGTTCCTGTGCTCACCAACCTGTGATTATGTGATTGCATTATGTCAGGTGCAGCCTGTTGGCATGCCTGGATGATCCTGCTCACTGCTGTGTGAATTAATTCCGTAAGTCAACTGATCTGTAAATAGCAGTGGAAGTAAAGCCTCTGTGAGTCACCTCGACCACCTGTGAAGTTGTGTGTGTGTATGTGCATGTGTGTGTGTGTGTGTGTGTGTGTGTGTGTGTGTGTGTGTGTGTGTGTGTGTGTGTATGTGCGTGTGTGTGTGTGTGTGTGTGTGTGTGTGTGTGTGTGTGTGTGACATGCGTTCATGCATGTGTGAATGAGTGAGTGAGCATGTAATAATAATTAATGTATTCATGAAGCCAAAATCAACACTCAAGGGAGTTAGTTAGCACCCAAGTTAAGATATACACATTGACATACACTTCATTTAAAGTCTGAAAGCTTGGATAAAGTCACATATTTGTCTTTAACATTTAGGTACATATAAATTCAGCTGTTTCAGTGTCTTCATATTCCAAGCCATGTAAATTACATTTCAAGTCTGGAGGCCCTCAGCTGTACGTTTTCAAAAGTAACTGACTGACCCTTGTGCCTATGAACGCCTCTGATGTTTATGTACTTGAGGTTAAACTAAATTAGTTTAGTGCTGGTGGCTGATGAAGTTTTTCTGGCTGTAAAAAAATGTCAATTTCCTCTGATTACACCAAGCACTTTATTTGCCCCCCCCCCTCCCCTTTTTTTTTTATATATAGAGATTTAAATGTATTTTTTATTATCAATATACCCTAATATAGAGGTCTTTATAGGAACATCATAAGAGAAACTCATCTAAATGATTCTTTTGTCATTAGTATTAGCAATGCTTTTATTTTCATCATTGGATTTTTTGTGACTACCTTCCTGGCTCTTCATCCTTGAGCATGCTGCTTTACACTTTGCAAAAGTAACTGTTCCACAAACATTCATTTAAAAAAAGTTTAATAGTCAAAATAAAAAAGTATAAAAAGAACAAGAAAACAAAACAAAGATGTGTAACTACATCAACGTACAAACATTTCATCCAGCAGTAGATGTGACATACAGTCACAGCTGATACTCATTCAAAAACAACAAATCTAAAACTAACAACGAGAAATGCATCCCTCTACTCCATAAAACGCAGGCAGGAATTTCACTCTATTGCATCACTGTAATACACTGGGTGTAAGAAAAGGCATGATGGGTTTGAACCACGACTTCTATCTGTGACAAAAACATTAAAAAGATGAAAAATACCACAATGAAAGATGAAAAACAAAAACAAAATTGTAACATGATTAATTTTTAGCTTAAAGTATCTGATAACATGCTTCTGGTATTTTGACAAATAACAAAACAAGAAGGTGTGCAACCATTGAAACTTTTACCACTCTGATAATATTCAAACTTTCAACCCAGTTGCTTGCCAATTATTCAAAGCAACTTTATACAAAAATATGAACAGCACCACTAAAATTGTTACAAGATTTTCCAGTGTAAAATGTGAAATGGTACAAGGTATAAAAAGAAAGAAATGATTGATGCTTTTCAAAAGCCAATGTTAATTATGTTAGCATCAACAATATGACCATCATCACAAACGAGGTCATTGTGGCATTATTAAAAATATACTGCCAAACAATTAACAATATAAAAAAGAAAGAGACATTTCATGGGAGATTCTATGTCGCCATTCTTTTATATCCAGTGCAATGCATGTGTGTGTGTGTGGTGTAATGTGTGCATTGTGTAATGTGTGTTGTGCAATGTGTGTGTGTTGTGTAATGTGTGTATGTGTTGTGTAATGTGTGGGTGCATGCACATGCATGTGTACATGTTTCTGTGTACATACAAACACTCACATGTATGTCAGTCTGTTTGCATATATATAATTCCATCCTACTCCCCAAGAACTGGTCACTTTAACTGGGATCAGTGCACATTATAAATGCAGTTACTGCTGTTGTTGTAAGACTTCTCACCCATAGTGCACTTCTATAAGTAAACTTCATGCTGAGGCACATTTGACATCCCGAAGAAATGTTAAGTACCAATAATGCATTATACTTGAGAGTGGCCACCAAGCCCAATCATGTTTAAAAGTAAATGAAGAATGCTATAAATTTATTAAATCAGATGACGGTTGACCAGGTTGTACTGATCGAGCTTAACAACAGCCTTGAACAAGGCACCCCTGTGACCTAAGTATTCTAAAAATTGAACCAGCGTTTTCTGAGATGTAGTGTCAAACACGCATTCACACACACACACACACCAAAAATCAGGGTAATTCTAACTGGTACCAGAAGAGTTCCCCCCCCCCCACCCCCCAACCACTAACAGTAACACACACCCAAACAAACAAACATACACCAGGATCTGGGAGTTTCTAAAACTGTAACAGGTGCCCAAACCATTCACACCCATGCAATCAGGGCATATGTCAAGCAGGTGCCAAACCAGCACACACAGTTGCCCACACACACACACACAGAAACTACCTACACATATAAATACACCATTCTGATTCTATTCATTTCATGGGACTGAACATGACAACAGAAGACACAAACATAATTTCCTTCTCATTCAAATCAAGCATTGTATTGTATTCCATCATTTTGGTTTTTGCGTAGTCTTCATTAAGCACTCTTGACCTGCAAATTTTGCAGTTTGTTCATTTTCCAACAATGCACATCAGTACATGGATGATATGAGGCATGGTATGGGTCCATTTCTACAAGAAGTATACACTGACTGTGCTATAAATGTTCATGAATAGGACACTCAACAGTTAGCTGATCTACACAATGACTGTGCTATAAATGTCCATGAATAGGACACTCAACAGTCAGATGATCTACACAATGTGCTATAAATGTCCCTGAATAGGACACTTAACAGTCAGATGATCTACACAATGGCTGTACTATGAAAGTTCATGAATAGGACACTTAACAGTCAGATGATCTACACAATGACTGTGCTATAAATGTCCCTGAATAGGACACTCAACAGTCAGATGACCTACACAAGGACTGTGCTGTCAATGTCTGACACTCAACAGTCAGATGGCCTACACAAGGACTGTGCTGTCAATGTTCATGAATTCCTACAACATTCAACAGTCAGATCTACACAACGAAGGGAGGCAGGGATGATGCAGCACTGAAATGCACTCAGTCGTCCAATTTCCTCTTGGGTTTCTTGGGATTTCTCGAGCGACTTTTGGCCTTGCACAGGGGGCAGATTGGAGCATTGCGGTGAATTTGTTGATGACAGGAGAGGCATGCCTGAAACACAGGATTGTCAGATCAGTGCCAGGACACACATGTCTGAAACACTGGATTGTCAGGTCAGTGCCAGGACACACATGTCTGAAACACTGGATTGTCAGGTCAGTGCCAGGACACACATGTCTGAAACACTGGATTGTCAGGTCAGTGCCAGGACACACATGTCTGAAACACTGGATTGTCAGGTCAGTGCCAGGACACACATGTCTGAAACACTGGATTGTCAGGTCAGTGCCAGGACACACATGTCTGAAACACTGGACTGTCAGGTCAGTGCCAGGACACACATGTCTGAAACACTGGATTGTCAGGTCAGTGCCAGGACACACATGTCTGAAACACTGGATTGTCAGGTCAGTGCCAGGACACACATGTCTGAAACACTGGATTGTCAGGTCAGTGCCAGGACACACATGTCTGAAACACTGGATTGTCAGGTCAGTGCCAGGACACACATGTCTGAAACACAGGATTGTCAGATCAGTGCCAGGACACACATGTCTGAAACACTGGATTGTCAGGTCAGTGCCAGGACAGACGTGTCTAAAACATAGGACGGTCAAGTCGGTGCCAGGACAGATGTGTTAGATGCACAGGATTGTCAAGTTAGTGCCAGGACAGACGTGTTAGTAACACATGATTATCAAGTGCCAGGACAGACATGTCTAAAACACAGGGTTGTCAAGTCAGTGCCAGGATGGACATGTCTGAAACACAGGATTGTCAAGTCAGTGCCAGGATGGACATGTCTGAAACACAGGATTGTCAAGTCAGTGCCAGGATGGACATGTCTGAAACACAGGATTGTCAAGTCAGTGCCAGGATGGACATGTCTGAAACACAGGGTTGTCAAGTCAGTGCCAGGATGGACATGTCTGAAACACAGGGTTGTCAAGTCAGTGCCAGGATGGACATGTCTGAAACACAGGGTTGTCAAGTCAGTGCCAGGATGGACATGTCTAAAACACAGGGTTGTCAAGTCAGTGCCAGGATGGACATGTCTGAAACACAGGGTTGTCAAGTCAGTGCCAGGATGGACATATCTGAAACACAGGACGGTCAAGTCAGTGCCAGGACAGACATGTCTGAAATACAGGATTGTGAAGTTCAACACATCCACTAGACTGATGCACTGTGGTGAATTTGCCTTTGACAGAACAGATATGCCTGAAACACCATAAAATGCCTCGTCAAACAAGTCTAACAGACTGGTAATTATGATGAATTTGCTGGTGTCAGCACAAACATGTCTGAAACACAGGACTGTCAAGTCAAACTAGGCTAAGAGACTGGAGCATTGTGCTGAATTTGCTGGTGACAGGACAGACATGTCTGAAACACGCAAGCATGAAGTCAAACTAGTCTAACAGACTGAAGCATTGCAGTGAATTTGCTGGTGACAGGACAAACATGTCTGAAACACCGTAAAATGCCAAGTCAAACTAGTCCAACAGACCGGAGCATTGTGGTGAATTTGTCAGTGACATGACAGGTATGTTTGAAACACCGTAAAATGTCAAGTCCAACCAGTCCAAGAGACTGGGGTACTGTGGTGAATTTGACAGTGACAGGACAGGAATGCCTCAAACTCAGGACCGTCAACAGTCCAACATTAGTTCAACAGGTTGGATCATTGCCGTGAATCTGCTGGTGACAGGACAGACATGACTGGAACGCAGGGTTGTCAAGTGAAACTATCCATTGGAATTACCGTTATGAAATACATGAGCACTACTGGGTATTGAAAAGGTGATCACTACAGACAACTGTCCATCATCAGAGATTAGTACAGAGAAGCATCAGTGAAATAATAACTCACTTCTAACACACTAACAGGTAACAGATGTGATGAAAAAGACAAAGACACAAGAGGAACTCTGTCACAGATGATGACTAGGGAGTCTCAATGTCAGAAGAAAAAAGACAAAGACACAAGAGGAACTCTGTCACAGATGATGAATAGGGAGTCAGGAGGAAAAAGACAAAGACACAAGAGGAACTCTGTCACAGATGATGAATAGGGAGTCAGGAGGAAAAAGACAAAGACACAAGAGGAACTCTGTCACAGATGATGAATAGGGAGTCTTGTTGTCAGGAGGAAAAAGACAAAGACACAAGAGGAACTCTGTCACAGATGATGAATAGGGAGTCTTGTTGTCAGGAGGAAAAAGACAAAGACACAAGAGGAACTCTGTCACAGATGATGAATAGGGAGTCTTGTTGTCAGGAGGAAAAAGACAAAGACACAAGAGGAACTCTGTCACAGATGATGAATAGGGAGTCTTGTTGTCAGGAGGAAAAAGACAAAGACACAAGAGGAACTCTGTCACAGATGATGAATAGGGAGTCTTGTTGTCAGGAGGAAAAAGACAAAGACACAAGAGGAACTCTGTCACAGATGATGAATAGGGAGTCAGGAGGAAAAAGACAAAGACACAAGAGGAACTCTGTCACAGATGATGAATAGGGAGTCTTGTTGTCAGGAGGAAAAAGACAAAGACACAAGAGGAACTCTGTCACAGATGATGAATAGGGAGTCTTGTTGTCAGGAGGAAAAAGACAAAGACACAAGAGGAACTCTGTCACAGATGATGAATAGGGAGTCTTGTTGTCAGGAGGAAAAAGACAGCGAGGAACTCTGTCATGGTTAGGGAGTCTTGTTGTCAGGAGCAAAAAGACAAAGACACAAGAGGAACTCTGTCATGGATGACGGCTAGGGAGTCTTGTTGTCAGGAGGAAAAAGACAAAGAAGAACCTTCATGGGAGGCGGCTGTTGTCGGAAACCTTGGCGCTGCTCAGGTTTGCCACGCGCCAGCTGGTGGACCTGCTCAGCTGCTGCTGCTGCTTCCACCAGTGTCTGGGGTATGGGGATGGGCTGGGCATCTGCTGGCCATTCCAGTGATGCCCGCTTCTCCATGAACCTGGCAAGGAGGAATTGGTTCATACACACCATTATTGTCTGCAATTCACACCTGTCCCACCATCACAGTCTACAGTCAAAGACTGTCTGAACCGGGGCCTGACATAAGACAGAACACCTGATTCAGCTGTGTGAATTTTGGCCACCTAAAATGAGGGCCAACAGTACTTTACATAAAACATATACTTATTATAATATTCATAATTATGATAACGTTTAATTATAATAATAAACATACACGCATACAGACATGCATGCATGCACTACTCTGACCAAAACCTGTCCTTCTCTTTCCCTGTAACAGGCATGTGATCAACAGAACTGGTTTCAGGACAGAGTACTTTCACTTTCAGCAAACACACACACATACACGTAAATGGGAGCAGTCCCAGCCTACTACATGCACACACACAAACATACACATACACAGGCACATACACATATGGACACACACACACATGTATACACACCACACACAATGACACACACACACACATATACACAGTGACACACTCACTCAGGTCGCAGTTTCTCCTCCTCCTCCTGAAGTTCGGTAAGCGGGTGCAGTCCCAGCCTGGTACGCATGTGGTCCACTTCCTCCTTCAGAGGGCGATATTCTTCATACAACTTCTTGGCACTCTCAGTGGCACGGGCCCGCTCTTCTTCTGCCTGTTTGATTGTGGCTTCCATCTGCAAACACAGCACATTGTTTGATTGTGGTTTCTGTCCGCAAACACAGCACACTGTTTCATTGTGGCTTCTGTCTGCAAACACAACACACTGTTTCATTGTGGCTTCTGCCTGTAAACACAGCACACTGTTTCATTCATCATTGTGGCTTCTGCCTGCAAACACAGCACACTGTTTCATTATGGCTTCTGTCTGCAAACACAACACACTGTTTCATTGTGGTTTCTGTCTGCAAACACAACACACTGTTTCATTGTGGCTTATGTCTGCAAATACAGCACAGCCTGACTCAGTGACTGTGGTTTTCATCTGCCAACACATAGAACTGTTTGACTGCTTCTTCCATTTGCACACACAACACACTGAACATGGCTTCCATCTCCAAACACATTCACTCAGATTTACTCATTTAGTGACTGTTGCTTCTATAAATCTGCAAACACAGCACACTGACTGTAGCTCATTTTGCAAACACAGTACACTGGTTGTGACTTCCAAAGTGGCACAGAACTGCAAACATTACATTGTCATTGGTTGTGGCTTCCCTTTGCAAACACAGCACATTGCCACTGGTCAAGTTAAATGAAATAAAAGAAAAAGTGAGGCATAATTTACTGGGAAGGCAGAATTCCTGGAACTGGAAGAAGGTGAAGCATACAAGGCTATATTCTGATGACCTACTCCCGACCTGGAATAGAAGAGAAAACCCTGTTCATGTAGTATGATAATGATGTAGCTCCTGAATCACAACACTATCCACACCTTGCCTAGCTACAAACCTGGTTGATGTCAGCATGGATCAGTCTCAGCTCCTCTACATGGGCCATCTTCTCCTGCAGGAGTAGCTCCAACTCCTGTCTGTACTCCTCCAAGTTTCTCTCCTCCATGCTGCGGATGTCCACCTCCTGGTGCAGCCGTGTTCGCACCTTTTCCAGGCAGAGAGAGCGTGACCTGCACATACACACACCACACCACAACAATTGTTAGTTTAAACAAACTTAGTAAGTACTGTTAGTGTTACTTATAGTTAGTTTTAATAAACTTAGTAAGTACTGCTAGTGTTACTTATAGTTAATACTAATTACTACAGTGCAGTCAAAGCTCTGCCAAAAGCTTTTCAGCTTTTATCCAAGAGTGGCTTCTCCTGAATCATACCTGTAGGCAAGTTGTCTCCCACTAATTTGACTAAGCCACAGAGGTGTTTTTTCTTCTCTCTCTTTTTCTTTTAAGTCAGTTAAGATCAGTGATTGTGCATGCAAGCTATTCTGGTGTGCATTTTTGTTTGTGCTTACTGCACAGGACAAGGGGCTAGGTCTACTTCTGTGTTGGATTTTATTCGAGGCAGGGGTGCTCTGAGTCTGAGAGGTGACTGTGTGTTGGATAGGATTAGGTGGGGAGGGGTTATAAGATTGTGTGTGTGTGTGTGTGTGTGTGTGTGGGGGGGGGGGGTCGGTAGATCATACTAGATGGGCATAAGCTGGTAAGGTTTGTTTGCTGAATCAATGAATGACTGCCATTATAATATTATTAAGTAGATATATTTTATGTCATCTTAAACTACGTTTATTTTAAAGTTAAAATTCATGATCACATATATAATAAATGAACAATGATGTAGGTCTACGCCTACTGTAAGTGTAATGCACTGATGCAAAGGGTGTACTGAAATGCGAAATGTACTTCTGACGATTTAACTATTAGTATTACCGCTACCTGGTACTGCCTATGAAACTCTGATCCTGGCAAAACCGGTTTCTTTCTTTTCTTCGAGTCTTTTCCACGTGTGTGAAATCTGCATGAGTAGTCATTGTCCAGATTTTACTACAGCCCGGTACCATTTAGCAGTCTAACAAAGAGATTTTACTTTTAGAGAACTTCGCGCTGTGCAAGAAAGTCTTCAGTAGCACTCACGCCTAACACTCTCGAAGCCCACCCGATAGCCAAGTGTTATGGAATCTACGAGAGTCAGAGCTGGTTTACACAAATAACATACCTGACGTCCTTCAGTTTTTCCAACTTATTCATGTTTTCCAAATCCCTTTCGTCCGCCATGTTGTTGATACAAGTTATCTCTCTTGACCCCAGCGAGTGCAGCCCCCTGGCATCATTCCCGCCACCACGGTTACTGTGCACACGCTGGTTTATGTCATGGCTCTCCAACCAAAACAGGATTTATCCATTGGTTAGCAATCATTCTTTCCGTTTTATTCTCCTTCTTTGATGCGGTGACAATTAACTTCTACCAGGCCTTTCGCTCTTGTGGATTACGTATGATTCCGGTTGTCGGTGTTGTCCTGTAGTCTCAAGCTCAGTGTGCGCGCTAGATAAAATTTACAAAAATATAGTATTTACTGTGACTGTTAGTGTTACAAATTTTTACTTGTAAGTCATAACAGACCCAGTTTTGTCGGGTTTGGACAGAATCCAGATCTACCCCCGTCACTACAGCTGTGTGTGTGTGTGTGTGTGTGTGTGTGTGTGTGTGTGTGTGTGTGTGTGTGTGTGTGTGTGTGTGTGTGTGTGTGTGCGCGCGCGCGTGCGTGCGTTCGTGTGTGTGTGTGTGTGTGTGTGTGTGTGTCTGTGTGTGTGTGTCTGTGTGTGTGTGTGTGAAACGAATGAACATCAAACGGAAACTAATACTGTAATCTATTTGGCGATACCCACACTTAGTCCCATCAGATCCTCTTTTTCTTCTTTTTTTCTTTTCTTTTTTTCTCTCCAGGCTTGTGTAGTCTACACCTGCACCAAGTAAACTTAGAATGTGAACTCTGATGACATTCATTAGCCCGGCAGGCTAGTGGAAAACGTCCAGGTGCTTCAACTTCTGCCCCATTGCATATTTATACATGTAAGAATTAGACACTTTCAAAATGTTGAACTGCCAGCGCAGTATCACGAGTATGTGTTAAACTGTTATAAATATATAAACATTGCTCCCGTCCATTCCACTCAGTGCTCATACAGCAGGGAGGTTTATCCCATTTGCTGGCTGCTGCAACAAACAGCAGGATTAATGGTTGTGGAGAAAGGAATTTCAGAACCAGATTTATGACAGCAGACTTACATTTTAAATTATTGTAATTACTGAGTGGTTGTTTTTGTTTCAGATGCAATCCAGGACAATGGGTTTCTTTCTTTTTACAGAGGATTACCTGAGGTTGTGTATACATACAATTTATTGCTATAGTTTTCATTTCAATCTGTATCTTGATCATTTTATTGTTAACAGTGTTTGAAACTAAAACAGTTACTTATGTCACTATGTGTATTGATGAGATATGTGTGTGTGAGTGTTATTGTGTGTGTGTGTGTGTGTGTGTGTGTGTGTGTGTGTGTGTGTGTGTGTGTGTGTGTTCTGCAGCCACATTTACATATTTTTTAACCACAACTTAAATAGTTAAAAACGTTCTTGAGACAGTATTGCTAAATTCCCTTATGTCAGTATGTATGATAAAGTCTCTGTCTCTAAGTTACTAATCTAAGCATACTATTAATGTATTGCTGTTACTTGTTAGTTTTTTGTTTTTGTTTTTAACCTTTGGCTGAGTTTTTTCTATCATAAGAAAAAGGAGTGGGGTTTTATGTGTGTGTGCTTTTTAAATTCAAATCTATAATTTTGCTTGTTCTTTTGCAGAAACCCAGCACAACACTTCGAGTCTTTGACAGAAATGTAAGTTGTTTATTGCTAGTTTAGTGTAACTCGCAACTTGTAGTAGTGGTACAGGTAATACTAATAGTAATAGCTCTACATGTTGATTGATCTTATCATCTTTCATTCAAATTTCAATCATTTTTTTTCATTCAAATTTTAATCCTTTCTTCTTATGCAAACTGCAGTATATTAACTCAATAACTGTCTTTAAATTCAAGTTATTGAAGGGTGCTACTGCTAGGTGGTTCATTGGCTGATATTTAAAATTAAATCCTTGCTTCTGTAAATAGTGTTATTAGTTACTGTGCAATATCTTTTGTTAGCACTTTTGCATGTAAATTCAGGGGTGCTGTCTCTTATCAGTGGATTTTGATGTTCAAGTGTTGCTGTCACAAAAGCTGTTATTTGTGTTCAGGTGATTTTGCTTCGTTTGAGGGCAGCTGTGTTGAGATTACTGGTGGTCAGACTGGTCTCTATCAGTTGGTGTTTCATTGCAGGGTGTTATTTGTGTTAGTGTGGTTTTGGTTTGTTTAAGGGCAGCTGCATTGAGATTTCTGGTGGTCAGACTGATCGCTATCAATCAGCGTTTTTTCACAGGACTATTACACTGTCCATGGCCCAGATGCTGTGTTTGTTGCCAAAGAAGTGTTCAAGACAACTGGCGTCATCAAATACCTTGGTACAGGTGTGTATAACTGCAGCGACAGGTTGCATGTGTCATCAGATACGTTGGTACAGGAGTGTATTGTACAAGTGCCCTGGCGGGCTTCAGGGGTCAGCAGATACCTTGGTACAGGGGGGTCTTGCACCGACAGGTTACAGGGGTCAGCAGATACAGTCAACAGGTGTGAATTGTATTACAGCACTGACATGTTACAGGGGTCATCAGATACCTTGGTACAGGTGTGTCTTGCACTGACAGGTTACAGGGGTCATCAGATACCTTGGTACAGGTGGGTCTTGCACTGACAGGTTACAGGGGTCAGCAGATACACTGGTACAGGTGGGTCTTGCACTGACAGGTTACAGGGGTCAGCAGATACATTGGTACAGGTGGGTCTTGCACCGACAGGTTACAGGGGTCAGCAGATACATTGGTACAGGTGGGTCTTGCACCGACAGGTTACAGGGGTCAGCAGATACATTGGTACCCCCATCAGTTTTACACTATAATAATAATAGATGCAGGGGGCTGGGGGAGGAGGGGTAGGGAGGGGGGATGCTTCAAATACATTCATTATCGTTGTCATTTTGAAATCATTTTAACCACAAAGGTTCTTACTAGCTTCCTGAAATAACCGATCAGTTGGAAGCTATTGCAAAGGTAACGAACACTGAGAGTGAGAGACAACATCACTGAAGAGCAATCTGCTCACTGTTACTTAATATGTAGCATGACCTGTATTCTGTATTCCGTTGCATCTGACGGGAAGCAGTGATGTACGGTTGGCATAGTTCTGTGTCATCTGTCATTTCAGGGAGCAACAAACTGGAGTCGGTGGCTCTGAGCAAGATGAACTTTGAGTCGCTGGTGCGTGACCTGTTGCTGGTGCGTCAGTACCGAGTGGAGGTGTACAGGAACAAGGCCAAGACTGCCAAGGCGCATGACTGGACTGTGGCTTTTAAGGTATAGTTAAAAAAAAAAAATTGTAATTCTAAATCTAATGTAACTTTGTAAGTTGTTTAAAAAACTTAAAAAAATAAAAATAATTCTGCAGTGTACAGGAATAAGGCCGAGGCTTTTTTATCTGTACGATTATTTACCATTAGAGGCCTCTGTCTGACAGCAAGCAGACGTGGGATTCTTCTGCCTTTTGGATGTTTTTTTAATTTCTTTTATTTGCTCTAGCTGACTACCCTTTTACAAATGGGAAGCTGATTTCGTTATTGGGGTGACTAATTTTCGAGACAGTCCTTTTGCAAATGTTAAATTGATCTCGTTATTGGGGTGACTAATTTTCGAGACAGTCCTTTTGCAACAGGAACAGGACTTATGGTGATGTCTGGTTTGGAGGACTGTCCTTTTACAAACAGGAAGATGACATTGTTATTTTGATGACTGGTTTTTAGGACTGTCCTTCTACAAACAGAAAAAGGATGTTATGATGGTGACTGGTTTGTAAGACTGTCCTTTAACAAACATGAATGTTAAAAAGGACATTCTGATGACTGATTTGTAATACTGCCCTTTTTCCAACAGGATAATTCCATTGATAATATAGAATGACTATCCTTCTACAAATCAGAAAATGATGTTGACTGTTTGCATGATTTTTTTTACAAACAGAAAAATGATCTTTTGATGACAGTTTTTTTTTTGTGGGCTCATTTTGACAAAGAGAAAAATATTTGAATGCTTTTTCTTTGTTCTTTTCCAACGCAGGCCTCACCTGGAAATCTGACACAGTTTGAGGACATTCTGTTTGGCAACAATGACATGTCAATGTCAGTTGGTGTGATTGGCGTAAAGGTGGCATCAGATGATGGACAAAGAGTAAGTTTAAGTTGATGGGACATTACAAAGTATGTACATTTTCAGGTAGACCCATTTTTTAGGCAACCTTTTTTCTTCTTCCCCCCCCCCCCCACCCCAATTAATAAATTGTTAGAATCCAGTGGCAGACGATCAGCTGTAAAAGTAATCTGTTTGTTGTACATGGATTTGACGCACTTCTTTGCCCTTTGTGGTAAATAAAAGGAGCCTGAACTGCATTATGGGAATCATGTTTTTTCACGCCATGGTGGTTATTTGAAAGCAAGACTAAGGGTTTGACAAAAACATGATAAAATTAGAACAAGCATTGATATATAAATGATTATGGTGAGCTGTGTTTTGTACTGAGTTGTATTTTAAGCTTTTTTGTTACATTTTATTTTTTACAGTGAGTTACTATTATGCTTTCATCCTATTGTTTATTCTTGTTGTTTTAATTTTTTTGTTTTTATGAATTTGTCTAATGGAAATTGCTCCTGAAAAGAAAAAAGTGTTATTGAATTGAATTGAACTGTATTGAATTAACAAGCCCTTACTGGAGTAGTAAGACTGATTACAATGGTAAATGGTATTGTTGGCTATGATTTCAGGTGGTTGGGGTTGGCTACGCTGATGCTACTCTGAGAAAGTTTACTGTCAGTGAGTTTGCAGACAATGACCAGTTCTCCAATTTAGAGGTAACAGATTCAAAGACACATGCATCTGCTGTGTCTTTAAGCTTCCATTTTTCCTGTTGTTTCTTTTTTGTTCGCAGGTTAGCCCTGTCGCAAAGGAAGAGTTGATACGGTGAACTCTTGTCCTTTTTGCATACAAATAGCTTAAAAATTTACATACAGCAATTTCAGTAAATAACTAACCCAAAGTTGTCAGTTGTCATGACCAAACTCTGATCTGAGCACACTTGTAATGCAAGTAGATATACTGCAAACGCAAAAATGTACAGCAGGATGTTGCACACACAAACACACACACACACACACACACACACACACACACACACACACACACACACACGGTGTACACTTGCACACAGGTGTGTGTATGGGGGTTGTGGCTTATTAATTATATGCAGATTTGAAAAGACAAGTTTTTAAGGCTTGCTTGAAAGAAGATGGTGGTGCTGAGTGACGAACATCATACAGTAACGAGTTCCACTGTGTTGGGTGTGTGAAAGAAACTGCAGGACATGCTCTGGGGTGTGTGGACCCACCTCACCTTGGCGGCCATTTTCTGTCCACTGCTCTGGGTTTTGTGGACCCACTTCACCTTGGTGGTAATTTTTTCTCCACTGCTGTGGGTTTTGTGGACCCACCTCACCTTGGCGGTTGTTTTCTGTCCAATACAGGCTTTGGTTGTCCAACTGAGTCCCAAGGAGGCTGTCGTCTTGGCAGGGGAGACTACTCCAGATAGCGCAAAAGTGAAAGAAGTGCTGGGGAGGAGTGGTCTGCTCATTACCGAACGCAAAAGAGGTATAGTGGTTTGTCTTATCAGCAGCTCTTCCCCATTTGGTCAGTTGGTAAATACTTAATTGAAAAGATAAAAACTCTTGTGGATGTTGTAGCCTTACACGGGCAGACCAACTTTGAATGTTTACAGTGGATTGATCAGGCATTGAATGAGCGACTTTGCTGGCTTGAGCATTGCACTACCCAAATAGGCCCAGCGCCACCTGGCTAGTGTAGTAGAGATCATTTGCAGCTGACTTGAGCTTTGTCAAAGCCCCAAATATGCCCACCACCACCAAGTGGTGCGTGTATATGTGGGTGGGTGCATGCATGTGTGTGCGCACTTATGCAGGTGTTTGTGTGTGTGTGTTCTAGTCTGGGAAAAGAGCAAGGTGTTTGCTAGTATAGCTCTAGTAGTATTATGGACAACTGTATCTGACCGGTTACAGTGATTATCTGACCATTCTGCAGGAACCACTTTCACCACATTATTGGGCGATTCAGGCGGGGTTAACTCCCTTGACTTTTGCCTGGCATCGCTTAAGTCCCTTGGCTGCTCTTACTTCCGGTGCATACTTAATTCACAATGGAAGGCGGTGACAGTGAATTTGCGAATTTTACGCTGCCAGCATTAAAGGCATTTTTGGAGGCCCGTCGTCATAATGTGTCTGGCAATAAGCAGTAACTTGTTGTTCATGCTATAGGATGCCCCAAAAGGCATTTTTTTTCTACGAACTCGCGATCTTCTGGTCAGCCAAAAAACGATGCAAAGATGCTTTTTTTCCACCCTCCATCCCCTTTCCACGGTAAATTTTGCAACTGCAACAGTATTGGCATTTGTACTGCTTCGCGATTCTAGGTTCAACTTCCACTGTTAAGTGTTATACACAGTGTGAAGCAACGCCTACTCAGAAATCGGCCCGGAAGTGCACTGTGACCTCTCGCAACTTCTTTTGCGAAAGATTACAAAGCGCATTCACTCTAGCAAACCAGCTTTGCTGAATCGCCCAATAGATGTCACACTGGTTTCATAAATGCCGAGCATGATCACAGTCATCACATTAACATGCACATTCAAACAAGGATCTGTTTCTCGATTTATGCCAGTGAATAAATTACATTTTTGTTTCATTTCTGTCATATCTTAGCGGACTTTGCCAGCAAAGATGTCATTCAGGACTTGAACCGCCTCCTCCGTTTTAAGAAAGGCGACCAGAACAACAGTGCAACGCTGCGTGAGTTGTAGTGAAAGAAGACTCTGAAGTGATGGTTGTGAGGATATGAAGTTTGAATTAAACTTAAAGTGCATTTTGATTCCATAATTTTGAGGTTTTTACTCTCCCTTTTTAGTTTGTTTACTTCTTTGGCTTTGTTTCAACACTTACTTTATATTTTTAGTTTGTTTACTTTTCTGGCTTTGTTTCAGCTCTTTCTTCCCTGGGATTATTTTACTATTTAAGTCCATATGTCTATAATATAATTGGTATCATCCTTTTGTAATGTCTGAACTGTTGTTTTGACTGATTATGACATCTTAGTATGCCATTCTTATTTTACATCATTCTGCGTGTGTGTGTGTGTGTGTGTGTGTGTGTGTGTGTGTGTGTGTGCATGTGCATGTGTGCATGTGCATGTGTGTGTGTGAATAAATATTGGTAAAGTAGAAAAACAGTTGATTAGATGCTTGCATGAACTTAAATAGTTACTTCAGGATGCAGTGATAATAATATGTCATGCTTTTGTGTGTGCTGTGCTTTTATTCTTTGCCATCATGTCAGATTGTTAGTCTGTTATTCTTTTTTTTACTGTGCACTACAAGAAAAATTATTTGGTACTCATGTACTTGGACAATAACACTGATTCTGAAATTTCTGTCCTGCTGGATAGGTTGATTATTTTTGGCCAAATTGTTGTTTCTGTTGAATGCTAGAAATTGTTGCATACTTTCATGACCAACATTTTCATTGATGTAAAAGATCAGTGATCATACTCTGTGGAATGTTAGAAATTGTTGCATACTTTCATGACCAACATATGTATTGATGTATAAGATCAGTGATCATACTTAACAATGCAGTATTTTTTGGAGTTGTGGTTTGTTTTATGTCAGCATTTAAAAGTGAATGGAGACATCTATTTCTGTGTGTATTTCTGTTTTCAGCTGAAGTTGACAAAACACACGCAGTTTCTGCCCTGTCTGCTGTCATACGGTATTTGGAGGTAAGTTAGAGTGAAGAATTTAAGATCTGTCACTGTTGATGTATCTGCTGTCATATGTTTTTTGGAGGTAAGTCAGAATGAAGAATTCAAGACATTCAAGATCTGTCAGTGTTGATGCCCTTTTTTAGCAGTTGAGAATTTTGATAGCCTTTTTTGTCACTGTTGATGTCTTTTTGTAGTTGTCCAGAACTTTGATAGCCTTATCTGTTGCTGTTGATGTATTTTCTCAGTTGTTGAGAACTTTGATAGCCTTTTCTGTTACTGTTGATGTGGGTTTTTTTTAGTCATCCAGAACTTTGGTAGCTTTATCTGTCATTGTTGATGCATTTTCTCAGTTATCCAGAAGTTTGATAGCCTGATTTGTCACTGCCTATGTATTTTCCCATTTGTCCAGAACTTCAGAAGCCTGATCTGTGACTGTTGATGCGTTTTCTCAGTTGCTGTCTGATGAAGGGAGCTTTGGGCAGTTCACGCTGGCCTCCTTTGACCTGGCACAGTACATGAAGCTGGACGCTGCTGCCGTCAGGGCTTTGAACCTGCTGCCCAGCCCCACAGAGGGTGAGTGGAGTGGTTGTGTTGGCATAGGAATGAAGCAGTGTTGGATTTAATATCCACAGCGACCACATACGATCTATGGGGGATCAGAATCTATAAATAACTTGTCCCAAACCCTCTTGCCTGCAAAAATGGGAAAGCCCACTGCTACCAAAATAATAGATGTCAAGGTGATGGGGGACTTGCCAGTTCAAAGCAACTTGTGTACCCCACAACTTGCTCTTTCAGCAGTTTAAGTGGAACATAGTCACAAAGACAGTCCCCTAGGAACCATCTGTTGAGAACAGTTTGGCAGAAGGACAATCCATCCAGTTACGAGCACCCAGCTCTGCCTCCCTGTTCACACTGCTTTCCTGGGCTCTGCTAACACTGGGGACGCCAGCCCATCTTTGTAGACTTCTTAACCAGCACCTTTAAGCTGTCCAGTCAGGGGCACATCACTCTAGAAATCTCGATTTGTTGCTGTTGTCACACAGAGCTTCTGGATTGCTTATTCATCCAGTTTGTACTAAGGCCGTTTTGTCAGTGGAACAGGCATTTTTCACATGCATGTAATGTGGTGACCATTTTGCTGATGTGATGTGTGTGCAGTCATCCAGTTCATACTAAGGCCTTTTTGTTAGTGGCACAGGCATTTTTCACATACATGTAAGGTGGTGACCATATTGATGATGTGATGTGTGTGCAGTCATCCAGTTCATACTAAGGCTTTTTTGTTAGTGGAACAGGCATTTTTCACATACATGTAAGGTGGTGACCATTTTGATGATGTGCTGTGTGCTCTTTTACCAAGTTTGTACTGAGTTCTTTTTTCAGTGGAACAGGCATTTTTTACATGTATGTAAGGTATGTGTGTGTGGTGTGTGTGTGTGTGTGTGTGTGTGTGTGTGTGTGCCAGGAGGTAACAAAAGCAGCAGCATCCTGGGCCTGTTGAATCGTTGCCGCACACCCCAGGGCCAGCGCCTCTTGGCCCAGTGGGTCAAGCAGCCCCTCATGGACATCAACAAGATTGGTGAGTGCTGTGGGACAGATGGGACATCTCCAGGAACAGTGAGCACTGTGGGTTTGATGGGACAGTTCAATAATAGTACTAAAGGACAGATGGGACATCTACAAGAATGGTGAATGCTGTGGGATAGACAAGACATATCCAAGTACAGTGAGCACTTTGAGTTGGTTTGGACACAATAGCGGTGAGTGCTATGGGACATAACCAAGAATGGTGAGCACTGTGGGTTGGATGGGACACAACAATAATGGTGAGTGCTGTGGGACATCTACAAGAATGGTGAGCACTGTGGGTTGGATGGGACACAACAATAATGGTGAGTACTGTGGGACAGATGGGACATCTCCAGTATGGTGAACACTATGGGTTATAATAATGCTGAGTGCTGTGGGACAGATAGGACATCTCTCTGCTGTGGGACATGCCTAAGGTTTGGGGTTTCTGTGCAGCATTGCCCATTGCTGTTTCCAGTCCACAAGCAACATTGCTCCAGTACAGCTTAAAATCTGAATACTGCACCCACTGATAACAATAATGGAAATTTGTAAGCACCCTACCTATCAAAATATTGTAACAGCCCAAGGTGCATATGCAAGCCAGAATAGTGACAACATGCTACAACATAAAATAAAAATTTAACAAAAATACACATTGGAAGCCAATGCAGCTTAACCCTTTACTGGGCACAAGATGGCCGTTTGTTTACTTCCTGCAGGGCAGAGAATTTCAAGATGGAAGACCAAAAATGGGCATGTGTACTGAACATGGAATATCAGTGGAATGCATGCATGGATCTGAATGCAATAAACTGTAAAATGTGTAGAAATGAATTTGAAAGAGACTTGTCTGACCTCAGCATGTTCTTTTATTCTGGTTTTCACATATATCCAGGTGAATGTCAGTCTCACACACACAAAACTAAGAGTTTGTTTTTTTACACTTGAAAGTTCCAGTTTATTTACATAATTACAAGATGCACAGCCACCCAGCTTTCACATTGCTGCCCCAAGATGCTGGGGAAAGCAAGTGTCTTTGCAGAAATTGACCTGGCACACATCACATCCATAGCTAGACTCAACTGCACGACCTGCAGAAGTACGGGTCTGGTTCTGTCGGCACAGCACGCATGCTCTTTTCCTGCCATCAAACTTGATAAGTTTGTGGGCAGAAACATTGTCTCTGTCCACAGTCTGGTGTTTCCTCTTTGCAGCCTTCTTCTTCCTTGAAGAAAATCCACCAATCAGCTCATCTGCCAGATCAAGGCGGAAGTCCAGGAGTGCATAGCGCGTCTTTGGTTTCACCAGCACCGTCTTGTCAAACAAGATGAATGCATTGTTGATGCATGCATCAAACACGAAACTCATCAGGTACCGCCAGTACTTGTGAGACTTCTTGACTGTAGAGTAGTACCCTCGCATCTGGTCAGCTGTGTCGACACCACCCATATGTTCATTGTAGAGCCTCACCACTGTCGGACACGGCACAATCAGTCGGTCTCGCTGAAGACGATCCCACCGTGGTACGCCATCATCACCATGGGAACAGTTTGTAGACAGCAGGTTGACATCTCTTTTGTCATGCCAAATACTGGCCAGCATCCCATCCTTCTGAAACACCAAATGCTGTCCCTTTGCCAGTTTTCTGTGATGCTTCATTGCCTCAGGAAGGCCAATGCGGTTTGTACGCACTGTTGCACATGCGTATGTCTTCTCTTGTAGAAGTCCAGTCATGAGGGCAACAGATGAAATTTTTTTGTTGAAGTACAGGTGGTGGTATCTGCCCAGAAAGGGTCTTGCCAGCTTCATGACGACATCATGTCCCAGTCCTCTCTGTGTGCCATCTTGTCTCTTGCCACAGTAAACGTCAAACTGGAGAAGATAGCCTGTGTCTGCCTCTGCTGCACACCACACCTTCATTCCCCATTTGATAGGTTTGATGGGCATGTACTGACGAAGACTGCTCCTCCCTTTGAATGGAACCATTGCCTCATCAATACTGATTTCCTTAGCAGGCTTGTATTTGGCTAGAAAAGTTTCGTTCGCCATGTCAATCAGTTTACGAACTTTGAAGAGACGATCCCTGTTGACATCTGCTGGATCAGGCAGGTTGTCATTGTCACACAGGTGCACATACTCCGACAGTTTCTTGAATTTTTTCAAAGGCATCACTTTGTTGATCCCTGGCACACCTAACCGGTCATCAGAACTCCAGTACATTTCGTCTCTTGGCAGACTGTGTATTCCCATCAAAATCAGAACTCCAAGGTACGCCCTGATCTCTGCTGGATTTGTGTCTGCCCACAATCGATCACCATTTGGCTTTGCTGCAATCATTTCCCTGGCATACTTGTTAGTTTGCTCAACTATGGTTTCGATCATCGTAGGTTTGAAAAGTTCGAAAAAAAAGTCCTTCGGAGTGCCATTCTCTGCCAAGTTAGCAATGTTTGGACCAGTGTCGTGCACGAAGGGTTCAATTCCAAGGTTGCGCGTCATTTCTGACCACCCATGCCTGTCTCTTGGATGACCAACTTGGTCGTCCACATCGGACTCGAAGTCGTTTTCACGGCTGTCCCAGTCAGAAAGGTCCGACGTATGCACACTACTGACACTACCGACATCGATGTCGGACTCTGCTCGCACTTCCCGAAGTACAATGTCCTCAGCATCAAAGCCAAAGAATGGCTCATCATCGTCCGTCGAGTCCAAAATATCCATGGCGAAACTGCTAAAAGATTGCTGCCCAAAAAATTCGTAAAAAATAGCTTCTTCTTTCTCAGTTAAACATGGCACGCAGTATAGCGTGCGTGCGCATTCGGGCTTCGTTTCCCGTGAGAATTTACGAGATGTGTACGGAAATTTCCTTATAGGGAGTTCGCGAACCGAACCGAGTGCTCACGGACGCTTTCGGGCATTTTGCCCATGGCATGATACGGACGCTTTCGGGCGCTGCGCTCAGCAAAGGGTTAAGAGTGGTTAAAGCATGAGTGCATTTAGAGGTCTTGGAAAATGAGTCTGGCAGGACAATTTTGGTATAATTTTTATTTATTTAATGTATAACAATTCGTTAACAACATAACAGTTGGGCCATGCAACAAGCAAAAATACTTAGTACGGATTTTGAACCTTTTAAAGTTTTTCGGTGAGCTGTTTGGGCATTCCTGACAAAAGAGAGTTACAGTAGTCAAGAGGTGACAATACCAGGGATGTGACAAGGGTTTTGGTAGTCTCAACTGTGAGGACGTGTCTAACTGAGCTAATTCTACGCAGCTCCTATTGCATCATTGTAGTTTGTGTTGTACATTTTGTAGTTTGTATCTCTTGATTTTATGACATAGTTCTTAAACTGGCGTCACCAATTTCGGACTTGTAATGTTAACAGAGGAGCGGCTGAACATTGTGTCGGCCATGTTGGAGGATTCGGGTCTCCGTCAGACACTGCAGGAAGAACAGCTGCGCAGAGTTCCAGACTTGCAGAGAATGGCCAAGAAGTTCCAGCGCCGCCGGGCCACACTGCAGGTACGTCACTGCTGCTCAAGTGGCAGAAGTACCAGGTTTTTAGTTTTATTTTGTAAAAAAAGAAAAAAGGCCAGGGTGGTATAACTGGGGTAGGGTTGAATGCAAATTAACCTTTTAAGAGAAAAGAAGGAAAAAAACAAGTATGCTTGCACTGGAACAAGGCACTGGAACACTTGCATATACACAGCACATGCACTGGAGGTGTAAAAGCGATGGACTGGTGCCATGTGAACCAGTTCATCTTTGCTGAAAGAAATCTTTTGTACAGTGACATTTCTCAGAGAAAAGGTTCACATTGCATTGCTATTCCCCAGTAATCATTTGGATTGCAGTGTTTTCCTGTTCAGATCTGTGGCCTGCCCTGGTGCATTCCTGTGCTGTTTTCCTGTTTCAGGACTGTAACTTATCCTGATGCATTCCTGTGCTGTTTTCCTGTTTCAGGACTGTAACCTATCCTGATGCATTCCTGTGCTGTTTTCCTGTTTCAGAACTGTAACCTATCCTGATGCATTCCTGTGCTGTTTTCCAGTTTCGGGACTGTAACCTATCCTGATGCATTCCTGTGCTGTTTTCCTGTTTCAGGACTGTAACCTATCCTGATGCATTCCTGTGCTGTTTTCCTGTTTCAGAACTGTAACCTATCCTGATGCATTCCTGTGCTGTTTTCCAGTTTCGGGACTGTAACCTATCCTGATGCATTCCTGTGCTGTTTTCCTGTTTCAGGACTGCAGCCTATCCTGATGCATCCCTGTGCTCTTTTCCTGTTTCAGGACTGCAGCCTATCCTGATGCATCCCTGCGCTCTTTTCCTGTTTCAGGACTGCAGCCTATCCTGATGCATCCCTGTGCTCTTTTCCTGTTTCAGGACTGCAGCCTATCCTGATGCATTCCTGTGCTCTTTCCCTGTTTCAGGACTGCAGCCTACCTGATGCATCCCTGTGCTCTTTTCCTGTTTCAGGACTGCAGCCTATCCTGATGCATTCCTGTGCTCTTTCCCTGTTTCAGGACTGTTACCGTGTGTACCAGGCCATCGACAGGATGCCCTACTTGGTGGAAGCCCTGGAAGGCCACACGGGTCAACATGGCTCCCTCATCATGGAGGTCTTCAGCAACCCCATCAAAGTCAGTTCTGTTTTGTCTACCAAAGTCAGTCTAGTTCTGTTCTCTTTATCAGGGTCAGTCTAGTTGTGTTCTCTGTATCAAAGTTGGTCAAATTCTGTGCACTCTATCAAAGTCAGTCTAGTTCTATCAGTCTAGTTCTGTACTCTCAAAGTCAATCCACTTCTGTTCTCTCTGTCAAAGTGATTCTAGTTTTGTTCTCTCTGTCAAAGTCAGTCTAGTTCTGTTCTCTCTAGCAGGGTCAGTCTAGTTCTTCTGTTCTCTCTATCAAAGTCAGTCCACTTCTGTTCTCTCTGTCAAAGTTAGTCTAGTTTTGTTCTCTCTGTCAAAGTCAGTCTAGTTCTGTTCTCTCTAGCAGGGTCAGTCTGGTTCTGTTCTCTCTATCAAAGTCAGCCTAGTTCTGTTCTCTCTGTCAGAGTTGTCTGCTTTTGTTCTGTCTGTCAAAGTCAGTCTAGTTCTGTTCTGTCAAAGTCAGACTAGTTCTGTTCTCTCTTCTCTCTATCAAAGTCAGTCTAGTTTTGTTCTCTCTATCAAAGTCAGTCCACTTCTATGCTCTCTGTCAAAGTTGGTCTAGTTCTGTTCTCTCTGTCAAAGTCAGTCTAGTTCTGTTCTCTCTGCCAAGGTCAGTCTGGCTCTGTTCTCTCTGTCAAAGTCAGCTGAGTTCTGTTTTCTCTCAAAGTCAATCTAACTGCTCAATCTCACTACAGCAGTAACATTAATAGACAGATCCTACAAGTGAAAGTGCATGTGCTTTGACTGGAAGTAGGTGGTCTGGACTGAAGATATAGAGCACATGCAGAGACTAAACATTTGAGAACTGCGTTATGTGTACAGCTTTGCGGAGCTGAACCCAAAATGCATTTCTGATACTTGAAAATGACCAAATGTAGCATGACCTCGCACACAGTTTTGACAACTTGTGGTTAGGATTTATTGTGTCATGACAGAATAATGTTTTGCCCTGTTATGGTCGTCATGGTTGACTGGGCATTCTGTGTTGTGTTCAGGGTTTTGTGCTGTTATAACCATTGTGGTTGACTGGGAATTCTGCTATAACCGTCATAGTTGACTGGGCACTCTGCTTTGTGTTCAGGGTTTTGTGCTGTTATAACCATCATGGTTGACTGGGCATTCTGTCTTGTGTTCAGGGTTTTGCCCTGTTACGATTGTCATGGTTGACTGGGCATTCTGTGTTGTGTTCAGGGTTTTGTGCTGTTATAACCATTGTGGTTGACTGGGAATTCTGCTATAACCGTCATAGTTGACTGGGCACTCTGCTTTGTGTTCAGGGTTTTGTGCTGTTATAACCATCATGGTTGACTGGGCATTCTGTCTTGTGTTCAGGGTTTTGCCCTGTTACGATCGTCATGGTTGACTGGGCATTTTGTGTTGTGTTCAGGGTTCTGCACTGTTATAACCGTCATGGTTGACTGGGCATTCTTTATTGTGTTCAGGGTTTTGTGCCGTTATAACCGTCATGGTTGACTGGGCATTCTGTCTTGTGTTCAGGAACTGCTGCTGGACTTTGCCAAGTTCCAAGAGATGGTGGAAACAACCCTTGACCTCTCAATGGTGGATCAGCATGAATTTGTCATCAAGCCTGACTTTGATGAGAATCTGGCTGGTGAGATATGAGACAGAGTTATGAGACAGAATGTGCATGGTGGGGTTTCACCTGGTGAGTTTTGAGATAGAGTGTATTAAAAACTATTATAGTGGAGTCACAGCTGGTGAGTTATGAGACAGTGTTTAAAAGGTGGTGTTTCAGCTGGTGAGTTATGAAAATGTATTATGGTGGAGTTTCAGCTGGTGAGTTCTGAGACAGTGTATATATATGGTTGGGTTTTAGCTTGCAAGTGTTGAGACGGAATGTGGATGGTGAGGTTCATCTTGTGAGTGTGTGTCTATGGGTAGTTTTGTTCAAGATTTTAAATTACCCTGGTGAAAGATGCCGCTGCTGAATGCCAGTGTGAAATATGCCCCAGTGAATAGACACTGCTTTCATATGCTGATGATTGTCAGTGTGAAATATGCCCCAGTGAATAGACACTGCTTTCATATGCTGATGATTGTCAGTGTGAAATATGCCCCAGTGAATAGACACTGCTTTCATATGCTGATGATTGTCAGTGTGAAATATGCCCCAGTGAATAGACACTGCTTTCATATGCTGATGATTGTGAATGGATGGATGGATAGGTGGATAGTGGGGTGCACGTTGATGGGTGTGGGTGTGAAGGTGGGTGTAGGTATGCAGCTGTGGGTGTGAGGTGACCCTGTGTAGTTGACAGGACGTTGACATCCAATTACTAACTATCAAAAGATGTGTGTCTGCTGATAAAAAGACTTACGGCACTTCCATCTGCTACAGCCTTGAGGGAGAAAATAACAGAACTAGAAGACAGCATTAAAGGACAGTTGAATCGGGTAAGTTTATTTTGACTTTTAAATGTATTGTCTCTTTATACACATTTTTTGATAGCAGGAGCTTTACTGAGATTCCTTCAAAAATATATTTTGATAACCTAGCCATGGAAAGTAGCTATGTTTTGATGCAACCTGCTCCAGGGAGATATCTTTGCCAGATTTATTGCTTCTGTGTCTTGTGTTGTAATAGAAATTATAATCAGTTGTCAAGCTAAACAGTTTTCAAACCAGTGTGACATCTGCAAGGTGGTGAAAGTGGTTTGCGGAAACCAGTCAGTCACTGTAACCAGTCAGATACACTGCCATCTACTAGAGCTCTGCTAGCAAACCTTGTCCTTTCCTTGTCTAGAACACATACCTCTCTGTCTCTGTCTGTCTCTCTCTGTCTCTGTCTGTCTCTCTGTTTCTGTGCTGAGTTTGGTATTTTTTGGAGAACCGGTCAAGCAAAATAACAGCCAGTACATCTGAGCGATTGCTGATTTTGTTTTCTGTATTTGCTGAGCTTAACCAGTAAAATACTGAAAATTACCAGTTAATGCGAACCCTGATAATGCAGTTACTTTTTCAGTACAACTCCTTGAAATCTCTAAGCACGTTTTGTCTTCTGTAGGTGGCCCGTGACCTTGGCCTTGAGCCCAACAAGACGGTGAAACTGGAGAGTAACAACCAGCTGGGGTTCTTCTTCAGGGTCACCCGGAAGGTAAACCACTCAGGCATAGTACCTGTGTACTGTTTGTCTTGATACACAACCTGGAGAGATGATGGCACAGAGCTAAGCACTCAGCATAGAGATTGTTTACTTTTGCCTTTGTACAACCTGGCACAGATCAAGACCTCAGGCATACTCTGCATAACGCTTGTGTATTGCTTGTCTTGATACACACTTGGATTAGTTGTGTTTATGGCTGTGACGTTTACTGGAGTAGCAGAGACACTGTGGACTTGGCACATAGACATATCACTTCTAACCCCTCAAAATTTGAACTAAGTCTTTGGATACCAGAGATTGGTGGTGGGTGGGGGGGGGAGGAGGGGCACCATCCGAGAGACTTACAGATGGACTGAGATGCAGAGGCAGATGGGAAAATATCAATGTATGGTGTTTAGAATTGTGACCCAGCATTTTACTGTGACGCAGCATTCTGTGTTTTGCCTTCTGGTCATTTGTATTCTGACCTGTGTGGAATAACTGTAGAGGTGCGCTTCATCCTGAGGTAACCTGTGCAGCTGAAAGGACATAAAAACCCAGGAACTAACTCGCTCTTGTCTTGCCGTCAGGATGAAAAATCGCTGAGGAACAACAAGAACTACCGTACCATTGACACCAACAAGAATGGGGTTCGATTCCACAACACAGCTGTGCGTCAGTATAATGATGAGTACCTTCAGGCCAAGGAAGACTACAATGAACAGCAGAAGAGTGTTGTCGCTGAGATCATCAATATTGCAGGTAAGACTGCAGTGAACAGCAGAAGAGTGTTGTCGCCAAGATCATCAACAGAGCAGGTAAGACTACAGAGAACAACAGAAGAGTGTTGTCACCGAGATCATCAGCAGAACAGGTAAGACTACAGTGAACAACAGAGCAAGTAAGACTACAATGGACAGAAGAGTGTTGTCAACGACATCGTCAACATTGCAGGTAAGACTACAGTGAACAACAGAAGAGTGTTGTCGCCGAGATCATCAACATAGCTGGTAAAACTACAATGAACAACAGAAGAGTGTTGTTGCTGAGATCATCAGCATAGCGGGTAAGACAGCAATGAACAATAGAAGAGTGTTGTCACATTGTCATGGAGTTCAGCAACATAGCAGGTAAGACTGCATGAACAACGGAAGACTGTTGTCGCTGAGATCATCAACATAGCAGGTAAGACTACAGTGAACAATAGAAGAGTGTTGTCGCCGAGATCATCAACATTGCAGGCAAGACTACAGTGAACAACAGAAGAGTGTTGTCACCAAGATCAGCATCATGGGTAGGACTACAATGAACAACAGAAGAGTGTTTTACATTGGTCATCAACATAGTGGGTAAGATTTTATCATTCAGGATCCTCTCACTTCCAACCATGGAGTTATTATTAAGGGAAAAAACAAAACAAATGTGGACTCTAAAACGCCCTGATGCAAAAAAAAAAAAGTGTTCCATTTTTTGCATGTGATGGCTGCTTCGAAAAGCAAACAAAAACACAGGGCAAAGTAACCTCTTTGTTGCGTAAAGGAAGTCCCATCCCACTCCTCATTCTGGTAGCCTGGTAGATAGGTGTGTTAATGTTTGCCATTCAATTCCCTTTTCAGCGGGCTACACAGAGCCAATGCTGCTCCTGAACGACTTGATTGCACAGCTGGACATCCTGGTCAGCTTCGCCCACGTGTCTGCTGCTGCTCCCATCCCCTTCGTCAGGCCCACCATCCTGCCCAAAGGTAGCATGGCCCCGCCCGCCCCCCACTCCCCGCCCATCTCTCTACCCTACCTAATGCTGAGTTGGACCCTCCATCCTGTCTCAGGATAGCCTCTCTGTCTCTGTCTGTCTGTCTGTCTCTGTCTGTCTGTCTGTCTCCACCCTACCCAAAGGCTGAGTCAGACCCCCCCCCCCATCCTGCCTCAAGCCAAGGTAGTGCCCCCCCCAATCCCCCCCCCCCCCCCCCCACTCCCCCACTCTTTCTCCACCCTACCTAAAGGCTACTCTTAATATAGTTCTGCCAACTTGACATTACCAAAGAGACTGATTTGACTGGTGTGTGTTCCCAACACGAAGACTGATTAGACTGGTGTGTCCCCAACATGAAGACTGATTTGACTGGTGTGTGTCCCCAGCATGAAGACTGATTTGACTGGTGTGTTCCCAACATGAAGACTGATTAGACTGGTGTGTTCCCAACATGAAGACTGATTAGACTGGTGTGTTCCCAACATGAAGACTGATTAGACTGGTGTGTTCCCAACATGAAGACTGATTAGACTGGTGTGTTCCCAACATGAAGACTGATTAGACTGGTGTGTTCCCAACATGAAGACTGATTAGACTGATGCTGGTGCATGGACAGGGTCCGGAATACTGAAGTTGAAGGAGGCACGCCATCCCTGTCTGGAAGTCCAGGACGATGTCTCCTTCATTCCCAATGACGCCAGCTTTCACAGAGGTGAGTGTCGCTGGTCCTGATTGTGTTACTGCCGCTTGGTTTTCTTCAGGTCGTCCGTACTTGTGTTGTTTTTCTTTGGGTTTTTCTGTCCACATCATTCATATTTGTGATGTTTCTCTTTGGGTTCTTTCTTTCCAGATCGTTCATATTTGTGTTGTTGTTTCTCTTTGGGTTTTTTCTTTCTAGATCATTCAGATTTGTGTTGTTGTTTCTCTTTGGGTTTTTCTTTCCAGATCATTCAGATTTGTGTTGTTGTTTCTCTTTGGGTTTTTCTTTCCAGATCATTCAGATTTGTGTTGTTGTTTCTCTTTGGGTTTTTTTCTTTCCAGATCATTCAGATTTGTGTTGTTGTTTCTCTTTGGGGTTTTTTCTTTCCAGATCATTCAGATTTGTGTTGTTGTTTCTCTTTGTTTTTCCCCCCTCCAGATCATTCATATTTGTGTTGTTTCTCTTTGGGTTTTTTCTTTCCAGATCATTCGTATTTGTGTTGTTGTTTCTCTTTGGGTTTTTTCTTCTTTCTTTCCAGATCATTCATATTTGTGTTGTTTTTTCCAGAGCATTCACATTTGTGTTGTTGATCTTCAGATCATAAATATTCATGTTGTGACTTTACATCAGGGGAAGGTTGGTGTACATTTTGAGTTTGAAATTATTTATTTTTTCCAATTTTGTTGGTGTTTTCTGTATGGAGAACATGAGGAGCCAGTCCCACCTAACAAGCTAGTATTGGATTGTTGATTTTCTTCTTGATTTCTTCAGATGAACAGATGTTTCACATCATCACTGGACCTAACATGGGTGGAAAGTCTACCTACATCAGATCTGTAAGCTTATTCTTTCTTCCTTTTTTGAGGGGTGGGGAGGGGGGGGTGGGGAATTGAATAGCTTTGCACAAAACATTCAGAAGCACGACATAACCTTCAGCAAACTAGAATACAAATAAAACATTTTGTGAGCGCTAGCCACTGTCACTATTGTCGATGTTTCCCTTTCAGACCACTTCCCCATACCCAACTGCAGGCAAAGTCATAAAAACTGTGTGGAACATGATCCCAAAACATAACTTGGAAACCATCACAAATAACAGCTTTGAAGTCTGCATTTTGATATTCATAACATATCTGGCTATTTTATTATTTTCTCTGTTTTTTCCTTCCTCTCCTTCTTTTCACGGCAGAGTTTTGAACAGGGTTAGCAATGCAGTCCCAAGTTTTGTCATGGGTTTAAACGATCAGCTGCCGGGGTTGATTCAGGGTGCTTTTTCTGTCCACATCATTCAGGGTAGAGCTTGCTGAGCTTTCTCAGATATGCGTCCATCTTGGAGGTAGAGGTCACACTCCTGTCCTGTGTATGAATGCATGTAATAATAATGGAAATTTGTAAGTGCCTTACCTATCAAAAATATTTTAAAAGCCCAAGGCGTGTACATTAGCAAGAATAGTGACAACATGCTACAACTTAAGTCAAATTTGAAAAAAGTTATGTCTACATTTATTTCTTAGTGCGCACGCACACACACGCCTGCACACCATGCACGCACACACACACACACACACACACACACACACACACACACACACACACACACACACACACACACACACACACGCCACACATGCACACACACATATGTAACTGTTCCTCGTGATTGTTGACTGCCAAACTGTTAATGACTAAGTGCTGCAAGTCATTATGATCGTGGACTGCCACAACTGGTGATCATTAATTAACCACCATAAGTCATGATGGTCATTGACTGCCACAACTCATGATAATTATTGACTGCCACAACTCATGATGTTCATTGACTGCCACAACTCATGATAATTATTGACTGCCACAACTCATGATGTTCGTTGACTGCCACAACTCATGATGTTCGTTGACTGCCACAACTCATGATGTTCATTGACTGCCACAACTCGTGATGTTCATTGACTGCCACAACTCATGATGTTCGTTGACTGCCACAACTCATGATGTTCATTGACTGCCATAACTCATGATGTTCATTGACTGCCATAACTCATGTTCATTGACTGCCACAACTCATGATATTCATTGACTGCCACAACTCATGATGTTCATTGACTGCCACAACTCATGATATTCATTGACTGCCACAATTCATGATGTTCATTGACTGCCACAACTCATGATGTTCATTGACTGCCACAACTCATGTTGTTCATTGACTGCCACAACTCATGTTGTTCATTGCCACAACTGTTGGTGACTGCCGCAGGTGGGGGTGGTGGTGCTGATGGCACAGTTGGGGTGCTATGTGCCGTGCGTGGAGGCAGAGGTCAGCATGGTGGACTGCATACTGGCCCGAGTGGGGGCCGGCGACAGCCAGCTGAAGGGCGTGTCCACCTTCATGGCCGAGATGCTGGAGACGGCGTCCATCCTCAGGGTGAGGCAGCGTTCTTCCTGTGAGCCAGTCTTCTCTGTGTTGTGTTGGTGGTAGTGTTTGCTGCTGGTGTTTTGTTGGTAGTAGTGTTTGTTGCTGGTGTTTGGTTGTAGTGTTTGTTGCTGGTGTTTGAATTGGTGGTAGTGTTTGTTGCTGGTGTTTGAATTGGTGGTAGTGTTTGTTGCTGGTGTTTGAATTGGTGGTAGTGTTTGTTGCTGGTGTTTGAATTGGCGGTAGTGTTTGTTGCTGGTGTTTGAATTGGTGGTAGTGTTTGTTGCTGGTGTTTGAATTGGTGGTAGTGTTTGTTGCTGGTGTTTGATGGTAGTGTTTGTTGCTGGTGTTTGCAGCTGGTGTTGCTATTTTATCTTTTAGTCTGACTTTTTTTTTTGGGGGGGGGGGGGGGGGGGGTTGGGAGGGAGGGGGTCTTTCTTTTGATCATGATTTTGCGAGGTTTCTTTGTTGTTTTTCTTTCTTTTTGTATATATTACTCACAGCCTGCATTTAGGTACATGTTCAGTTTTGCTTTATTTTAGTTGTTTGTGTTGTTCCTTAGTTTCTAGCGATTCTTTTTTTCTTTAAATACAAGTTTGATGATTCAGATGTCATTATGTAAGCAAAACTATGTAGATTGAGAGTGTTTGTTTGCGCTCCTGTAATAAAGTTGCCATTGTCCTCGGCTTCAGTCTGCCACCAAAGACTCGCTGATCATCATCGATGAGCTGGGACGGGGGACATCCACCTACGATGGCTTTGGCCTGGCCTGGGCCATATCTCAGTGAGTTGTTGGGTTGTGTATGTTTGTGTGTGTTAGTGAGAAAAGGGAAGGGATGTAAGGGTTTGGAGGTACAGAGACTGTGGATGTGAAAACATTATGTTTTTTGTTGTTTAACAACCATAATCAGTTTTGACCTTCCTTTTGTAGGGGCATATAACCCTATGTGGTTGACTGGGCTCAAAGCACCAACTAATTGACTGCACACTCCTTAGCCCAGATATAGCCCTATGGCTCAAAGCACCAACTAACTAACTGCGCACTCCTTAGCCCAGATATAGCCCTATGTGGGTGACTGGGCTCAAAGCACCAACTAACTAACTGCGCACTCCTTAGCCCAGATATAGCCCTATGTGGGTGACTGGGCTCAAAGCACCAACTAACTGCGCACTCCTTAGCCCAGATATAGCCCTATGTGGGTGACTGGGCTCAAAGCACCAACTAACTAATTGCGCACTCCTTAGCCCAGATATAGCCCTATGTGGGTGACTGGGCTCAAAGCACCAACTAACTGCGCACTCCTTAGCCCTGATATAGCCCTATGTGGGTGACTGGGCTCAAAGCACCAACTAACTGTGCACTCCTTAGCCCTGATATAACCCTATGTGGGTGACTGGGCTCAAAGCACCAACTGACTAACTGCGCACTCCTTAGCCCTGATATAACCCTATGTGGGTGACTGGGCTGAAAGTGCCAACTGACTAAATTGTTGGGGACGCTAGATGGAGGACAAATGTACAAATGGGTGCATTTGTGACTATATGATCTTGACTGTTGGCAGTAGCTTCCTTCCTTTTCCACCAGAACCAGTTTCATGCTGTCATGTCATTGAACAATCCAGTGATGTATGCGTGCTTTTCATGACAATCTTCGGTGCTTCTTGCTTTGTGCACAGTAAGAAACACATCTCTCTCATATCCAGTCGTCCAGTTAGTCGTGATCATTCCAAGAGCTAAACAGTGCAGTTGCATACATTTGTGAGTACACAGCACTGACTTGTTTTGCATGGTACATGGTCATGTTTGTGACTAGATGCTGACAGAGGAATAGCGATGCTTACAACTACATTAACAAATACATTGCAGCATCTGTGCTTACACAGGGACAGGTATATTGCAGTGGCTGTGATTTAAAAAGTACAGTCATCTTTTGTGACTGTATGATGATGAATGTAATAATAATGTACATTTATAATGTGCCAATCAGCACTATGAGCACTCAGAGTATGTGTTGTGTAAGCATTACTCTACATTGACTGGTACATTTCTGTGGCTGTAATTTTACAGGTACATGGTCATGTTTGTGACAGTATATTGATGAGTATATACCTGTCATGTGTATGACTGCATTGCGTTGACAAGTACATTGTTGTGTTTGTGACTGTTTGTTGATGAGTACATACGTGTCACATGTATGACTGCATTTACAAGTACATTGTTGTGTTTGTGACTGTTGATGAATACATACCTGTCATGTATATGGCTGCACTGACAAGTACATTGTTGTGTTTGTGACTGTTTGTTGATGAGTACATACGTGTCACATGTATGACTGCATTTACAAGTACATTGTTGTGTTTATGACTGTTGATGAATACATACCTGTCATGTATATGGCTGCACTGACAAGTACATTGTTGTGCTTGTGACTGTATGTTGATGAGTATATATATCTGTCATGTGTATGACTGCATTGAGTTGACAGGTACATGGTCATGTTTGTGACTGCATGTTGATGAGTACATACCTGTCATGTGTATGACTTGCCTTGACAAGTACATTGTTGTGTTTGTGACTGTATGTTGTTATGTACATTTGGTCATGACTGTTAATTTGGCAGGTACATAGCTGAAAAGATTGGCTGTTTCTGCCTGTTTGCCACCCACTTTCATGAACTAACGGCACTATCAGATGTTATACCCACCGTCAACAATCTGCATGTGACGGCTTTGACCTCCAACGACACGCTGACCTTGCTCTACAGGGTCAAACCAGGTAAGCAGTGAGCATTTTGTATTAAAACCATGACCTTCAGGAACTTCCAATTGTTCCTCAGTTACACACATCCATACACACACACACACACACACACACACACACACACACACACACACACACACACACACACACACACACACTCACTCTCTTGCATGCATGCATCCACGCATGTAAACACACACATGCACACACAAACACACACACATGTGCATGCATAATGACTCTGGAATTCATGTGTTGCATGTTTTGGGCTCTTTATTGAAAGATCAGGTGCATTAGAACTTGTTATTATTGCCCCAAGAAAGATTTGTTTTGCTAGAAAGTGGTTAGTTCTTTAAGAAAGCCAGCTGCCTGAGAGTTGTGCCAGCCAGCCTGCAGATAGATCCTTTAAGAAAGGGTGTTACATGGGGGTGGGGTGGGGGGGGGGCTATGTTACAGGGGTGTTTTGCTGTGGCATGGGGTGTATAGCCATGTTACAGGAATGTTTTTCTGTGTTACAGGGGTGTTTTTCTGTGTTACAGGGGGCTGTTGTTCTGTGTTACAGGGGTGTTTTTCTGTGTCACAGTGGGGTGTGGCAGTGTTACAGGGGTGTTTTGTGTGTGTGTGTGTGTGTGTGTGCGTTACAAGGGTGTGGCTATGTTACAGGGGTGTTTTTCTGTGTTACATGGTTCTGTGGCTGTGTTACATGGGTGTTTCCTGTGTTACAGTGGGGCATGGCTATGTTACAGGGATGTTTTTTTATGGGTTGCAGGAGTGTGGCTATGTTACAGGGGGTGTGTGTTTTTTCCTGTGTTTCAGGGGTGTGTGACCAGAGTTTTGGTATCCACGTGGCTGAGCTGGCTCACTTTCCCAAGCATGTGGTGGAGGTGAGATCCTGTGTTTTTGTGCCAAGTCTTTTTCTTGAAACATGTCACTTCAATAAGACTTCAATGTGTACAGTCAGTTTTTCTGAAGTGAAACCAGCAGAGGTTTGCAGATTCGTGGCTGTGGTGTTGGTGGAGTTGAAGGTACTTGAGGGCTGAAATCAGAGACGGTGGTTGATAGATTCCCTGTTGTTGTAAAGGACTGTGTTACTTGGGGTTTGCTTTCTGAATGTGCAAAAAAGAAGAAAAGAAAAAAGTTACAATACAGATTGTTTTTGGGTGTACATACAGCTGTTTGTAATCTTTAAAATGAAAAAGTCGTAGATGCTATTAAAGCTCTTTAAACCTGTGCATGATGATCGTCACTATTGGTTATTGAGCTTTACGTGTTTGCACACAATTTGATGACCATAGTGATTTCAAGGTCACAGGGGAGTTAAGAAAAAGGATGGCAGTTGCTTTCTGAATATTTACCCTTCTTTTACCTGAATAAACTAGCAACAACAGAAACTAAGGCTGATGGCATTGGATTTGGGTCAAAGGAAAGTTAAAAAAACAAAAACAACATGGTGATGTGGCTTTGGATTTCGGTCAGAGGAAGGTCCAAAAAAGCTCAGGGCAATGATTTGGGTGAAAGGAAGGTCAAAAATGCTGAGGGCATTGGATTTGGGTGAAAGGAAGGTTAAAAAAAAAAGAAGTTGATGTCATTAGATCTGGGTCAAAGGAAGGTACAAAATGCTGATGTCATTGGATCTGGGTCAAAGGAAGGTAAAAAAAAAAGCTGATGGCATTGGATTTGGGTCAAGGAAGGTAAAAAAAAAGTTGATGTCATTGGATTTGGGTCAGAGGGCTGAAGGGTTTTGATCAGCGAAGCATGCACCACTCTGTGTCTTTTCACCAGTGTGCACGCCAAAAGGCCAACGAGCTGGAAGATTACCAGACTGTGAGTGTGGCAGGAACACAGCTGGATGGAGACGATGAGCCAGCTGTCAAGAAACGCAAAATGGCCAAAGAAGTAAGTTTTCTCACATTTCCTCTTTGCCTCTCCGGCAGAGTGTTCTGGGCTTCAGCTTCAGCCAATCAAAAAACTACAAATAAAATTATGCGTGAAAAACCAGAAGAATTGCTGTTACAGTTTGCCCACAAGCAAGAGTGCAGCAGCAGTGCGAAAGACAAGTGGATTGTGCAGGAAACCTGAGTGACGGTGGTGCATTGATGATGATAAATATTAGCTGCAATTAAAATGAGGCAAATTACATTTGTATGCTGGAATTGGATGTAAATCATTGCATCCAGTCGACACAGTCCAACTTTGTGGGCAGATCGAAAGCTTGTGAGCCTGTAACTTGGAGGGGCAGGGCTTAGAGCCAGCAGCAAACCTGTGATTTTGCTGTGGTATGTTTTGAAGGTATCTGAATATTTGTGCCTGTGTGTGGATGTAGAGTTCTGAAGCTAACACAGGCCTAAGATTGTAGATGCATTTAGATAGCTGGTTCCTGAGTCTGTGGTAAACGTAGTGGGTGTGTGTGCATTTAAATAGCTGGTTCCTGAGTCTGTGATAAACGTTGTGGGTGTGTGTGCATTTAAATAGCTGGTTCCTGAGTCTGTGGTAAACGTAGTGGGTGTGTGTGCATTTAAATAGCTGGTTCCTGAGTCTGTGGTAAACGTAGTGGGTGTGTGTGCATTTAAATAGCTGGTTCCTGAGTCTGTGGTAAACGTAGTGGGTGTGTGTGCATTTAGATAGCTGGTTCCTGAGTCTGTGGTAAACGTAGTGGGTGTGTGTGGATGTCATGCCTGTTTTGGTATGTTAGTGTTGTGAAGCTAACAAAGACCTAAGATTGTAGACACACTTAAATAGCATGTGCTAGAGTCTATGATAACAATTGTGTGTGTGTTTGTGTATGTGCATGCCTTGCCTATTTTGGTATTCTCTAGAATTCTGATGCTAGCATAGGCCTAAGATCATAGACACATTTAAATAGCCTGTGCCCAAGTCTTTGTGTGAATACATTGTCTA